>CM076579.1:35063269-35368782 GCA_034641835.2 Pinus albicaulis | reverse complement strand
CCGGTTTTCCTACATAAGTAGGTCGCTTTGTGGTTCACCCCTTATGGGCCGAGGGCTATTAGTCGTGTGGAAGTGGGGCCATATGTAATATCTAGCTTGTTTGTTAAATTTGGACAACTAGGTCCAAACTCCATGTTATGATGCTCAGATTAAGAGGCTAATATTTTTGTTGGGTTCCTCTTTCGGAGAGGTGTAAAATCCATATATAATATGTCTTAATCCGATGAGCAGAACATTTATTTTGAATTTATTATTCATAATAAATTATATGTGCAGGTCGGCCTTAAGGTTTCACACCCCCAGCGGATGTGTCACACACCCCAATGATGGATATAAATACAGGCAAAGTTGGAGAGCATTTCACGACAACTCAACACACATCTTCTTCTCTCATCTGATTGAGTACGAGCTCCTTGGAGGACATTTCCAGCCCACACATGTGAAGAAGAAGGACGAATTTCTGTACGGTTGAGCTGAAGGACGAATTGCTGCGGCTAGGGTTTTGCTGGAAGTTTGACCAGCGTTGACTTTGGTCAACGCATGGTCCGAAAGGGCTGAAAATTGTTGGGAAGTTCGATTTTGGAAGGCCGTACTGTTTGGCACAGAAATCGAGGTCAAAGGGTTGACCAAACTGCTGCTGCGTTGACTTTTAGCTTGCTGCCCTGCATTGACTTTTCTGGACAGCGTTGACTTTTTGGAGTTGACTTGGGTTGACTCGGTTGCTGATTGGAGGACTGTTGTGACACATTCTGGGTTGGCTGACCAAGGAGACTTTGCTGGTTGAAGCATCCTATTGACCGCCGTAACGCACCACCACATTTTTCTGTTTCTGGTTTGTCTTCTATAAGATCCACTTATATGTTCTATCAGCATTTTACTTAACTATTTGTGTGATTGTTGTAAGAAAAGTAAAGTTGCTTCAAGCATAGAACATCTACAAAAATTTACATGGTATCGGAGCTGAGGTGAAGACAAGCCCTATCTTTAGCAATCACCACCGGAAGAAATGGGTTCCACAAGTTTTGAATTCAAGGAGAATGACAAGCTGACTGGAAGGGATGACTTCCATGCCTGGAAGATGATATTAGATCTCAAACTGGAAGACCATGACCTCTTGGATCATGTGCTGGGTAAGATTCAAGAACCTCCATCCAATGCTACCGCTGCTGTTAGAAACAAGTATAAAAAGGGAGAGATCAAAGCAAAGCTGATGATCAGGGAATCCATACATAAGAGTCTGGTTGCCTATATATCTGAACTAGGCACATCCAAGGAGATGTATGATAAATTGATCCTTATGTTCAAAGTAAACAATGTGAGCCAAGTGCTATTCCTCAAGAATAAGTTGAAGAATATGAAGAAGGGTCGGGATGAGTCTATTCAAACTTACTTTCTGAAATTGACTGAGACAAGGAACAATCTGATGGCTATTGAGGAGACAATAGCTGATCGTGAGATGGTTCTCACCACACTTGGAGGACTCCCATATGAATGGAAAGTATTCACAACTACCATTCTCAATAATAATACCATTCCTAACTTTGATGAGCTTCTGTCTAGATGTATGCAAGAAGAAACAAGGATGAAGGAATTCGATAATGACAGAAATGTTGCCTATGGTGCTCATTCTCGAAAGAAGAACTCTGGTGGTTCTAAGGACAAAGGAAGAACAAGGACTCAAGAAAAGAAGGGTAAGTGTTTCACTTGCCATAGGCCTAGTCACTATGCTAGAGAATGCCCCTTCAAGAAGGATTCTCCCGATAGTGATGATAACAACAACAATCGAAGGAATGGGAATCGAAGAAACGACAAATCCAAAGGAAAGAGGAAGGCTCACTTTGGTGGAAACAATAAACCTTCTAAAAGGTCTAGGAACACCAGGTATGAGGAGTCTAATGCTATTGATAAAAGAAATGAGTATATTCTTGTATCTGCTGGTGGCAAAATAAACAAAATAGAATATTCCAATTTGCTGTCACAAATTAGGAATATTACAAGGCACATCACTGGGTTCAAGAAAGCACTTTCTGACATGGTTGAGAAGGATGTTAATTTGAAAATTCTCCTTGGAGATAATGCCACATATCCCTTGAAAGGGACAGGGACTGTGACCCTCCACTTGTCTCAAGGTCAAGTCCTTCGCCTGCAAGATGTACTATATGTACCTAATTTGAAGAAGAAACTTGTGTCTATTTCGGCCATGGAAGACAAAGGTTTCAATTGTGCATTCATTGATACGAAGGCGCATATCTAGAAGGAGAGTTTCAAGGAAGCTATCACGATTGGGTTTAGAGTTGATACACTCTACCAAGTTGGAGGAAGTCCACTGGGAGCGATGACATGTGATACTATCCGACAGACTGAACTATGGCACCGGAGGTTTGGACACCTTCACTACAAAGCCCTTCCCGATGCAAGCAAGGTGGTGACGGGGATGCCCGAGTTCACAAATGATCATGAAGGTGTATGTCAGGTTGTGCCGAAGGAAAGCATACAAGGGGATCTTTACCCTCAAGTGTTACAAAGACATCTGATGTCTTGCAATTGGTACATTCTGATCTGTCTGGTATGCTGCCCGTGACATCCTTGGGAGGATGTTCTTATTATATGGCGTTCATAGATGACATCTCTGGCAAAACCTGGATATACTTCTTGAAAAAGAAGGATGAGGCTTTCATGTGGTTTTGTACCTTCAAAGCCTTGGTGGAAAATCTAACAGGGAAGAAGATCAAGATATTGAGGACCAATAATGGCACTAAATATGAGACGAACGAGTTCAAGAACTTTTGCAAAGAAGCTGGCATCAAGAGGGAGACCACAACTGTCTATACTCCTGAGCATAATGGCATTGCTGAAAGAAAGAACAGGACCATTGTGGAGGCTTCCCATGCCATGCTATGTGACCAAGGTCTTTCGAAGTTTCTGTGGGGAGAAACTACAAACACTATTGTGTACATACAAAGCCGATGCCTGCATTCCCCTCTAGACTCCAAAACTCCCGAAGAGGTTTTCTCTGGTAAGAAACCTGACGTCTCACATTTTAGAGTTTTTGGATGTCCTGTTTATTTTCATGTACCGAAGGAGAAGAGGAGCAAGTCGGATGCTTCTGGGAAGAAGGGAATGTTTGTGGGCTACAGCGAAATATCGAAGGCCTATAAAGTCTATGTGCCTGGTCAAAGGGAAGTAGAGATATGCCACGATGTTACCTTTGTCGAAGATGCTTCCCTGAGGAAAGTAATCAATCTTCCGAGATCTGAGGAAGATCATGAAGCAAGGCCCGGAAATCAAGAAGAACCGAAGGATGAGACGATGCCCAATGTTGAAGGACCGATGGACCCTATTGATCCACCTCCTTCAATGAGGAAAAGACCATCATGGCTCAGGGACACTCTCGAGGATGCCGAGAATCACATGGCCCCAAGGGGGGCATTCCGTGAAAGCAAGAAGCCGAATAGATACCAAGGGTATCTAGCAGCCATGAGTACAATCATACAATCTGAGCCTGGATCTTTTGAAGAAGCCATAAAGCATCAAGTCTGGAAGGATTCTATGCACGAAGAATATGAGTCCATTATGAAGAATGATGTATGGGATGTGGTTCCAAGACCAGAGGACAAAGCAGTTGTCACCTCAAAATGAATCTATAAGATCAAGCATGGATCTGATGGTAGTGCTGAAAATTTCAAAGCAAGATTCGTTGCCTGTGGCTTCTCTCGAAAGGAAGCCGTAGACTATGATGACATTTTTGTACCTGTGGCCCGATATACCACCATTCGATCTATCATAGCCCTTTTTGCTACGCAAGGATGGAATCTTCATCAGATGGATGTAAAGACCGCATTTCTGCAAGGTGCGATAAAGGAAGAGGTGTATGTGGAGCAACCTCTGGGGTTTGAAGTCCAGGGTCGGGACACTCATGTTTGCAGGTTGAAGAAATCCCTCTATGGGTTGAAGCAAGCACCCAGAGCTGCGTACTAGAGGATAGATAGCTACCTGATGAAGTTGGTCTTCACTCATAGTAATGTTGATCCAAACCTCTACTTCAAGTTTGATAGAGAAAAGCCTCTCATTTTGGTGTTGTATGTGGACGACCTCTTCCTGACAAGTGTTGACCCTCTCATTCATCAGTGTAAGAGGGAGCTCGTTGTTGAGTTCAAGATGAAGGACCTATGACCGATGCATTATTTCCTAGGCCTGGAGGTCTGGGAGAGACGGCGAGATTTTCCTTTCTCAAGGAAAATATATTGTGAAGCTTCTAGAAAGATTTGGAATGGTGGACTGTAAGTCTTTGTCGACACCGATGGAGCTCAACTTTGAGAAGTTGAGTGGCAGCGTTGTTGGGCCCATGCTAGAAAATCCTACGGAGTATCGTCAACTCATAAGGGCCCTAATGTTCTTAGTGAACACCCGTCCGGACGTATGTTTTGCAGTGAACATTTTGAGTCAACATATGGTTGAACCTCATCACATTCACTGGGTTGGTGCCAAGAATCTGTTGAGATATCTTCGGGGCACGATAAACCATGGGCTGAGATACACTGCCGAGAGCGTGACACTCCATGGATATACTGATGCCGATTGGGCTGGCAGTGTGGTGGATCGTAAGAGCACATCAGGATGTTGCTTCACGCTTGGATCTGCTTCGATATCATGGATGAGCAAGAAGCAGAATTCGGTGGCTTTGAGGACCGCGGAGGCCGAATACATTGCAGCGAGTATGGCCTGTTGTGAAGCAGTTTGGTTGCGAAAGCTCTTCAGTGAGTTGTTCGGGCATGTGCTAGATACCACCGTGATACTCTGTGATAACCAGAGTGGGATTCGGTTGTCCAAGAATCTCGTGTTCCACGATCGATCCAAGCATATTGATATCAGGTACCACTTTATCCGGGATATGGTACAGCGAGGCATCGTAAGGCTCGATCATATAGGAACTGATGAACAGGTCGTAGACAATCTCACAAAGCCCCTGGGGAAGGTCAAGTTCCTAACCTTTCGTGAGAATCTTGGAATCGTGGAACGACCCTATGCTGAGGGTCTTGTTAGACGATGAGCTCTGGGAGCTCTGGGGGGCTCTGGGGATAGCTTCTCGAAGCTATAAGCACACACGGGGCTAGGCTTGCCAAACCTTGTGGTGCTTGTGCCCCACCGTTATGATGTTGAGTTGGTTCACCTCTCATGATCTGTGCCCCATATGCAACCTACCCATTGAGTCCTGGACTCATGAGGAGTACCTCTCATTGGCCAGTGAGGAGGGAAAAGCTGGAGACCAGTAGCAAAGACTGATGGACGCATCAGAGATTGTCGTACTCTCTATGTCTAGGATGGTACGTGTCCAACCACTTGATCTGGGATCAAGTCTAGTGAGGTTTTGGACCTCCAACTGACTTCGAGTCAGGTACACCAACTTCAGGTTGGTATGAGACTCTTTTTGAGTCCTATAGAGGTTTTGGACCTCTGAGCTGAATGTGTCAGCCGGGAATGATGTCTTTGTGACTGACTCACTTTTGTTCTGAAATAAAGAAGCCAGCAAAGCAAGTTACGGCGAGATGATGCACAATGTTTGGATGGCACAGGTGGATGGAGTTCTCCCTAGTTGAGAGGGAGTGTTAATTTTGTACAACTAAGTCCAAACTCCATGTTGTGATGCTCAGATGAAGATGTCAATATTTTTATTGGATTCCTCTTTCAGAGAAGTGCAAGATCAATCTAAAGATCATCTTGATCCTATGAGAAGAACATTTATTTTGAATTTATTCAAAATATGTGCAGGTCGGCCTGAAATGAAATGTAGGCTTGAAGCCCCAGCAGTTGTGTCACACCCTCACTGGTGGATATAAATAGGTCAAGGTTGGAGGTCATTTCACTCATCCATCACATCACATTCTCTCTCCTCATCTAATTGGTTCGATCATCTATTGGAGTCTCTTGTTCTCTCACACGTGGGAAAACGCAGTAAGGAGAATTTATGTTTTCGACCTAGGGTTTTTAGTGCAGAGTTGACTAGCATTGACTTTGGTCAACGCATGGTCAAACTGACCCAAATTTTGGTCAAAATTCTGATTTCTCTAGTCCGCATCTTCTAGCATAGATATCAAGGTTGACCATTGACTTTGACTGGGCTGCGTTGACGTTTTGCTGCTGATGTTTTGCATTGACCGTTGACTATGACGACAATGACTTTCATTGACTTTGGGTTGACTATATTGTTGTTTGAGAGGGTTGTGTGACACTTCTGGTTGGCTGACCGTATTGAGACTTTGCTGGTTGAGGCATCCTATTGACCGCCGTAACGCACCAACACACATATTTTTGGCTTGTCTTCTGTCGATCTACTGGTATGTTCTATCAGAATTTTACTTTCTTTTTTATGTGATTGTTGTTTGATATTAGGGATAAAAAGTAAAGTTGCATCAAGCATAGAACATCTACAAAAATTTAAAGAATATCACACTAACATCCTGAATTTCTTCAAGATCTCCATAGCATATCTCCCTTGACCAAGGAAGATCTCCATATCTGTCCACCACACCTCAAGTCGTAGAAAATAATGCATCAACACCAAATCCCTCATCTCGAACTTTGCTACTAATTCCCTCTTGCAGCCCTCTATGAGCCCTGGTGATCCAATCAAAAATAGATCACCCACATATAAAATGAGAATGTGGTTCACCTCCAACCATGAGATAGTAGAGGTTTAAATCTACCTCACTCTTCACAAAGCCCATTTCCTGCAAACTTTGGGTTGACTATATTGTTGTCTGAGAGGGTTGTGTGACACTTCTGGTTGGCTGACCGTATTGAGACTTTGCTGGTTGAAGCATCTTGTTGACCGTCGTAACATACCAACACACATGTATATATTTTTGGCTTGTCTTCTGTCGATCTACTAGTATGTTCTATCTGCATTTTACTTTCTTGTTTATGTGATTGTTGTTTGATATTGGGGATAAAAAGTAAAGTTGCATCAAGCATAGAACATCTACGAAAATTTACAGAATATCACACTAACATTCTGAATTTCTTCAAGATCTCCATAGCATATCTCCCTTGACCAAGGAAGATCACCACATCTGTCCGCCACACCTCGAGTCGTAGAAAATAATGCATCAACCCCAAATCCCTCATCTCGAACTTTGCTGCTAATTCCCTCTTGTAGTCCTCTATGAGCCCTGGTGCATCAAAAATAGATCACCCACATATAAAATGAGAATGTGGTTCACCTCCAACCATGAGATAGTAGAGGTTTAAATCTACCTCACTCTTCACAAAGCCCATTTCCTGCAAGTAGTTGTCAATCTAACCATACCATGCTCTATCAGCGTGCTTGAGTCCATATAGTGTTTTCTTCAACCTACATACATGGGTCTCCCTCCCATGCATCTCAAAACCCTTTGGTCATTCGATGTAGACCTCCTCCTCTATAACTCCATTCAGGAATGTTGTCCTGACATCCATTTGATGGCTCTACCATCCCATTTGTGTTGCAAGTGAGATCACAGCCCTAATGGAAGCATACCTGGCCACTGGAGCAAATGTGTCCTCATATTTGATTCCCTCCTTCTAAGAGAACCCCTTGGCCATGAACCTTGCCTTGAACTTTTTTACACTGCTATCTATAGCGTGCTTGATCTTGTAGATCCAGAAAGAACCAACCACAGCTATATTCAATGGTTTAGGTACCACCTCGCAAACATCATTCAGCATGATAGAGTTGTACTCCTCCACCATTGCATCCTGCCACACCAGGTGTTGTGTGTTGATTTTTGTAGCATCAGAAACTTGAAAGTGCTCTAAGTCTCAAATTTGGTGTGTAGGCTTAAACACTTGTATTCCAAAGAACCTAGAAAGCTTATGTGGAAATTCCACTCGGATTTTGTTTTATTTGAAAATTTAATTATTTTAATGGGGACCCTAAGTCTAAACTTAGGGAAATTAAATACTTAAAGGGTATTAAATAAAAAAGAGTGTGAATCTTCTAGAGGACATGGATCAAGTCATGTTATGATCTTAGCCGTTGATTAGATATCTAATCTGGGTCGTTGATATGTCAACGAGAAGACTATAAAGGAATGCTTGAGGATCATTTGGAAAAGACACTGAATTGATCTAAGATCGAAATTTCAGGGGTGTTGTTTGCTGAGAAATTCGAGCTAGAGATCTAAGCAGTGAGACGCAGAGATAGCATCCAGAGAGGAAAAGATTTTCTCAGTCGGTGGAGCATCAGTCAGAGAGAGGCAGAAGAGATCTAGCCAAAGCCAGTGCTGAAGGAAGAGGGCTGACGCAGTGACTGTGTAGACTCACGCAAAGGCAGCGCAAAGGCAGAGGAAGGGTTTTCGGAATTTTGCTGGTGGATCAGTTTCAAAGGCCGGAATCCGGAAAGTGGCACTAGGAGGTTGTTCCTCAGGGTCCAAGGAGGCAAAACAACTTGGCTGGGGCTGAACGCTGAGCCTGGAAGGGGGCGACGCAGTGGCTGCAAGTTGCAGCACTAGGACTACGAAGAGCCTCCCCATGGCAGGTTTTTCTTCATCCAGATCAGCTGGAAACTCAGTGATTGAGTGAGGTAAATCCTCACAAATTATTTTGCCAGTATTTATCTCTGTAACTGAATCACCCAAGGGGTATTCAGAGATGTATTCAAACATTGCTACTGCTTAATAATAAAACCCTCAGATCTGTTGTACCAGTTTTCCCACATTGGGTTTTTCCGGGGACTTATTCCAAAATAAAGGTGTCATATGTGTGAATGATTTCCTTGTTCAGTTTCCTTGTTTCAGAATCATAATTATTGTAGTGTAGCCTCCTTCAGTGATTGCTTCAGTATTTCATGAATGTATTCAGAAACAATTGTGTAAAGTAAATTACATAATAGATGAAGTAATTCAGATGGTTGCAGTAGGATGCATTATTTCTGTTTAGATCTAGGAATTTTCACATTGTGCAACCTCCTGATAGCTAGAAGGCTCATTACCAATGAGCTCACTCATCAATGCCTTGTACCTTGAATATCTCTCTAGCTATCTTCAGTCCCTAGTTCTCAATCTAGGAGCTCCCACAAACTCCTACGAATCTCTCAAGATCTGAAGCATATCTCTATTCCTTCTCCCACTTGTGGTGGGTGGAGCTTCAAGTTCCTCATCCAACTGCTACTGCTCCACATGCTGTTAACTCTCCTCTACACCTATACCTATGCCCGTACTAGTCATTGTACTCGTACTGGTGCCCTGAGCCTGAGATTCTTGTTCAACCCTTAAAGCTTTTGCTTGCTGACTCTAATCAACTGTTGGCAACTTGTGAGATCACCTGAAGGATTTCTCCTCCTTGACCTTTACGTCTCATCTCACGATGATCTTCCTGCTACCTAGAATGTAGATCCCGTATGACTTGGAGGTTTCACTGTAGCCAACGAAATATCCCTTCTCTGCAGTTGCATCTAGCTTGGTGTATTTTTCATCTGGAACGTGACAATATGTGATACAGCCAAAAATCCTAAAATGTTTGATTTCTAGCTTCTTTCCTGTAAATGCTTCCTCGGGTCATCTTCCCAACACCTTGTATGGGACCCAATTCTGAATTTAAACTATTTTGCTACAGGCCTTTGCCCAAAGATACTTAGGCATATCCTAATCATATAGCATGGCCCTCATTGCTCCACCTATTGTTCTATTATTTCTTTCTGCAATGCCATTGTGTTCCAGGTTGTACAGAGTTTTCCACTCCCTCTTGATTCCTTCCATTATGCAGAAATCCTTAAAGGCTTTCTCAATGTACTCACCTCCATTATCTATCTGAAGAACCTTTATCTTCCTACCTGTCAAGTTCTCCACAAGAGCCTTGTTGTCGCACAGAATGTCTAGGCACCGCGACAACGGCTCAGATCAGGGGCTGTCACCTTGATCCCCAATCTCTCTATCTAAGTTGTCTCCTTGCAAGCTAAGGGAGGTAGACCCTAACAAAAATGAAGGAAAAGAACTGGTTGAAAACCAATTCAAGAGACACAGCTAGATAATCAAATTTTTGTTAAGATTTACGAGACTTTACAAATCTAATTAGATTCAGAAGTTTAAAACCAGTGCCTCATGGAGTCAAAAAATATCCCATTATAAAAATAAAGTCAAGTATCTGATATGCAACTGCTGCTATGAAAAATAGATTCACCACAATGATATTCGATAAAACGCACCACAACTATGCATTAAAATACTTTGAACCCACAGCAATGTTATCATGAGATGACCATCAAATTGATTCTACATGGAATCTTCTTTCAGGTTCTCTATTAAGCTTCACAAAATCATAGCATAAGACCAGTTCATCTGAATACTTCCTCCTAGATCAGAAGCCCACTTTCTTGATAACAACATACCCTAAGCATCCAGAACATCAACTACAACTATGTCCATAACAATCATGATGTCAGGGTAAACCGATAAATGAACTTGTAAATCCTTGATTAACCCATGAACTTCAATTTTCTTAGAATCCATGGCACATATGTTGTAGTACGGTCTAGAAACTCTTAAATTAAGTTGTTCCATGACCCTCTTGGTCATGACACAAGTTGAAGCACCAGAATCCAGCATACAATTATTCAATTTATAACCATTAACCATTAAAGTAACAAAAAATGGCTGATGATCCTTGTTATCCGACTCCATTTCTTGCAGATATATAGGGGCATCTTGATAAGAAACTTCAGGAGTCTTATCTTGAGCAACATTAACATGCGAAACTCCAAAAACATCTAAAACTTTAGCTCTTTGAGTAGGAAGCTTTAAAATCTCAGTAACAGGTACCAAGATCTTAGCATTATTCAACCATGCACCCAAATCAATATCCAAACCAGGACTAGGATTAAAAATCCAAGGGGGAGTTTGATTATGACCTTGCTCTTATCCCTTCTTTGATAAGTTAATCCTTTGTCCTTAGAAATTTCCAAAACTTGATTAGGAGAAGGCTTTTCACCAAATAATTCAATCATCAAATCCCTCTCATGATCAAAATTATTGATACTATGCGAAGATGTGTAAGGCCTTTCCTTAACTTCCATCCAATCTTCCATAGACAAAGAGAACTCCTTACCAACAACATTTATCTGATTACTTGCCCCAAACATTCCACTATTCATGATTCTTTTAACAGTGGGACAAGTAACCTCTTCATGAAAAGCATCACAAGCTCTACAATAAGGTGGAGCTTCATCAACCATAGTAGTAGATTCAAGCGGATTAGGAGATCTTTGCTCACTTGACTGACCTTTTTTCTGCCAAGTATTATTTCCTCAATTATTATTATTATGATTCCTAGGTTGGAAATTTTGTGTTTGAGCCTTTTCCATTTGGACCAACCTAGATTGTAAAGTGCTTATTTCCTTAGCATGGTCAGAGATTAATTTCACTTGGTTAAGCTCCATGCCTTCAAGATTTTGCAGCCTCCATGGTTAACTTTTTCATAGGGTCGTCATCATCTTCTAGAGGTTCTTTACCTTTAGGTCCCTTCAACTTAGTTGCAGCCCTATCAAAACCAGGAATTTCAGACTTCCCTGATGCCCTTTTATCCTTTTCAAGTTCTTCAGCTAAAGATTGGCAAGCCTTATAATTGGCAGTTTTAGCACGCCTTAACTCATATGAAGTATCAAAATTAAAAGCATCAATGTAAAAATTCAAAAGAGATCCATCAGGAGGCTTATGAGTTTGAGATATTTCTCTCAGGATACCATTAAATCTCCTGTTAAATTCTTCAATCATTTCATTTTCTTTCTTTTTTATGGTACTGATCTCTTTCACCAAATGCCTATCTTCCCTTTTATCACCATACTTGTCCTTAAAGGCAACTACAATTGATTCAAAAGTATCGAATGAATTATCAAGTTTTTCAGTAAACCATTCCGCAGCATCTTGCTCAAAAGTAAGAACAAAGAGCCTCATCTTTACATCATCGAAATTGTTATTTGCAACTGCAAATCTATTCCACCAATTAGCGAAAGCAAACAAATGAGATTTGACACTAACTGCATTATTTCCTTGAAAAGAAGGTAATTTATCCATTCCAGTTTGAGGGAAAGCGTGGGGATAACCCTGAATATTAGCAAAATTACACGAGGCAAATAATTCCATGATACCATGTTGAGGCGGATCACAAAAAAGAGAATGGAAATCAGAGAGAGCTTCCTGGCCGAGATTAACAAGAAGCGTACGAGAAGAGAGCTTGTGTAATCGGACTCTGAAAACCTTTTCAGGATCTGGAGTAGGATTAATCAAGCTACTTGGATGTCTTCTAGTACAGATTCTTATGGAAGATGAAGCCAATGGAGTCGCCACTAGGACAAGAAGCTAATCCAAATACCTGAGATGAAAGATGAATAAAGAGATGAAAGTCGTAAAGCCAAAGTCCAATAAATTGGTCCCCGTCAATGGCGCCAAAAAATGTTGTCGCACAGAATGTCTAGGCACCGCCACAACGGCTCAGATCGGGAACTGTCACATTGATCCTCAATCTCTCTATCTAAGCTGTCTCCTTGCAAGCTAAGGGAGGTAGACCCTAACAAAAATGAAGGAAAAATAACTGGTTGAAAATCAACCAATTCAGGAGGCACAGCTAAATAATCAAATACTTGTTAAGATTTACAAGACTTTACAAATCTAATTAGATTCAGAAATTTAAAACCAGTGCCTTATGGAGTCAACAAATATCCCGTTATAAAAATAAAGTCAAGTATTTAATATGCAACTGCTGCTATGAAAAATAGATTCACCACAATGATATTCGATAAAACGCACCACAACTATGAATTAAAATACTTTGAACCCACAGCAATGTTATCATGAGATGACCATCAAATTGATATGCCAGATATTATCAATATTTCTGAATTTATGATGTTCTAGGTAACCCAATCCAGAAATTTAATATAGTCACACTATAGATAAAAATATTTAAAAGCTCATTTGACTATGGAATAAAATAATTTGAGAATTTTCTAAAGTTGAAAATTTAGAAAAAAAAAAAAAAATTGACCTTTATAAAATATATATATATATATATATATATATATATATATATATATATTTACTTTTTTATCTCTAAAACTAAAAGATTAAGAATCTAAAACTAAAATCTAAAAAAATTTAAAATTTAAAAAATCTAAAAAAAATTTAAAAAATGAAAATTAAACTAAAATCTAAAAAAATATATATATATTTTTATCTTTGATTTTTTCTAAATCTAAAAATTAAAAAAATGAAATTCTAAAACAATTTAAAACTAAACTAAAAAATTAAAATCTACAATCCAAACCAAGACTCTAATCTAAATAAAAGATTCTAAAAAAAAAAATACACTAACTAAACTAACACAAATTGAATTTAATTTAAAACAAAAAAAAAATAACGTTACCCTAAACTAACTAACACAAAAATGAAACCCAAACTTAAACAAAAATCAAACGCATAGACGCGGGCTTTTGTGGCTTATGTGTGCGGGTCAAGGATTAACGCAGAGAAGGACGGCGGCAATGGAGAAGGAGAGAGGGGCACATGAGACGGCAGAGATGGCAAAGGAGGAGAAGGACGGCGACAATGGAGAAGGAGAGAGGGGCACATGAGACGACAGAGATGGCAAAGGAGGAGAAGGATGGCAGACAAAGGAGGAGGCTGGATAGCAAACAGGTAAAGAGGAGTGGGATAGAAGAGGGACGGCAGACGGGTATGAATGAGGCAGCGTAGAGGAGGACGGCAAGGGCAGAGGTAGCATATACGTTGACAGGGGCAGCATTTGTGGAGAATGAGGGAGCAGAATGGAGTTGTGGATGGTTTAGGAGGAAATCACTGGAGATGGGGTTTGAAGGGAAATGCCACAAACGTAAAGGCAGCATTTATGCAGGAAGGATGCAAAGATTATCTCAAACAAACCCAGTACACTTAAAATTCGTCCAACAAATTTAAAATTTTCCCATATAACTCAGATTTTTTAGAATGTTGATTTTAGATGCACCTGAGATCTTCTCCTTTGTAACAAAATTATGCCCAGATCTAGAAGCAAAACCAATCTTGAGGCCACATCTTACCCTCTAGGGTTAGATCTGGCTCAAAGCTTAAAAAATTTCTGAGAAACCCCATGCAACCCTACAAAAAACCAGAACAGATCCAAAACTATGCACAAAAAAATAATAAACTCTTACACCCTAGAGAATATACACAAATCTACAATGCTAATTTACAGATCAGAGGCCCTCATGGCCAGATTTAAACCCATTTCAGCACGATTTAGAAGATAGAAAATTTTAAGAGAGGCACAAGCTCTAGAAGACCCTCTAAAAACACAATTTCGTAAGATAGATTTGAGAAATAAGAAACAATGAGCTTTTTCAGATTTACGAAATCTGAGAGTCGGCTGGTCTAACTGAAGACTTCCCCAAACACTCAAACCTTAAAAAAGATTCCCTGCACACTTACATCTGAACTTTAGATTGATAGAGATTTAAGAAAATAAAAATGAGACCTTTCAGAAAAATAGATAACTAGTCTTTCCGTCAAATCAAGAATGTCATTTTTATGAACCCAGAAAATTGCACAAGATACCTATATGCAGATTAATCCATGAAGGCCATCAACCATAAAAATACCAAATAAAGTAGCAGAGTTTAGAGATAAATCACCACATAGATCTGGAAAAGGAACACCAAAGTTTGTAACCCCAAAGTCTTTATGCTTTATTCATAAAAAAAAATTCACAAGAGTTTCTAAGAACAAGTGCACGATTCAAAGATCGGATGCCAATGTCCTACCAAGACCTCTAATTTATAAGACAAAATCTTCAACGGCTAGGTCGGTTGATCCATGTCAAAATAATCTCGACCGTCGAAAAGATTTGATCATCTTTTAATCTGGACCGTCGAAATTATAAATTTGAGGAAAAACGAATTTATCATTTACTTCCATTTTAATTAACTCAAAAATAATATTTTTGAGTTAATTACCTCAAAATTTTGACTTTGACTTAACCACCTAGGCCCAAGGGTCCAAAATTTCTTGAAATTCTCAATATTCCCTTGGCCTGGGACCTTTAAAAATTCATTTTTAAGGACCAACGAATTTTGCCTTTGAAGAATTTTATACTTACCTAGGACATAAAATTAATTAAATTTCTAGCTTGGGATTTTTAATTAATTTGGCCAGAAAACTTAATTAATTGACTGAGAGGGGATTTAATTATTTTTTCCAACCCTCTTTACATAAGATAAAAGCATTTAGACACATGAAGGGGGAATACCCATTCGTATAGACCCTCAAGAAGGTACCCAATTCTGCGACTCAAAACATGATCTAGTAGACCAATCAGCTTGTAATAAAATAGTCTAGCCAACTAGCTAGGATTATTCCCAAACTACTTTTACAAAGACTCGATAGAAAACACTAGGACTCACTTAGCATATTGATGACAAAATCCACCCTAACTTTGGGGTGAGGCTGCAGGGGAAAACTCTGTCGATCACTTGTGTCGAAAAACACAAGTAAATCAGTGAGACAAAAAACCTCCTAGGATAGAAATCGTCACTAACATACTAGGCTTACCTAGGTTGTTACATACATGATGGTCTTACTTAGATCATTTACATCATAAACATGCAGAATGGGTTTACATCATTTATAAAAATGTTGGCTGTCGAAGAAATCTGAATGGCGTGAACCTCGAACATGATGAGTCCCATTTCAAAAAATGGGGGTGTACTACTATGGGGTCGTTGACAAAGTGTGGTCAACAAGCCTTAAACTCTCGAAAGCGACTAAAGACTTCATGCCTTGTCTTCAAGAAGTAAATCCAGGTCTTCCTCGAGAAGTCATCAATAAAGGACATGAAATATCCATGACACCTGAGAGACTTAGTGGACAATGGACCATAAATATCATAATGGATCAGATCTAGAACACCCTTTTCTCTATTGTCACTCCTTGGAAACGTTGCCTTCGCAAACTTCCCAAGTATCCACCCTATGCACATGTCATCATGTTCCGTGCTAACTTCTAGAACACCTGTCATGGTCTCTCCGAGAAACTTTAGTACTCCATGATGGCTATGACCCATCATCCTATCCCATAATTCTCCTATATCTTTGTTACTATTGTTGGTCACTAGTGCCTTTGGAGCATCTAACTGCAACCTATACAACTTATTCCTTCTCACCCCAATCTCTTTCGCTGGCTTCCAATCCTGGTGTTTTATGTACACCTTTTGTCCTCAAAAGTATACCTCATAGCCCTTATCCTGAAGAGCAGAAACTGAAATTATGTTCATTCCTAAACCTGGCATGTGAACCACATATGTAGCATGAGTACTCTTGCCTGACCCCCTCTGAAATGTAATTTTCCCTCTCTCAACTGGAGTACACTTGGACTTATTTCCCATCTGAAACAGGAAGCCTATCTCCTTTGCTTTGTAATTGGAGAAATACTCTAACCCCTGTCATATGACATGATGCCCCACTATCAATATACTAGACTCATGTGGTGGTTGAGCTAGATAAGCAAGCTATGAGAGCGAACTCATCTTCAAGTCTTGAAGATAACTCGTCAATATCTGCTAAAGTTGTTGTCTGTTGCTTCTTCTTATCACCCTTCATTCTGTTCGGACATTGACTGACATAGTGTCCTTGCTAACCGCATCCAAAACACTTGATTTTACTCAAGTCCTTTTTCTTCTCTCCCTTGGAGATAGGCCCTTTGCTTGAGCCCTTCTTGGCTTTTTGTTAAATTTAGATAACAATGGTGTTCTATGCTTGATGCACTTTTACTTCAATCTTTCATAGGCCCAATACAAGATAGCAATCACATAAACTTGAAAGTAAAATGCTGATAGAACACAATAATAGATCAATAGAAGACAAGCCAAATATAGATCAGATTTACAATTCCTTACGTCCAACAAAGATATGAGATATTGTTGTGTTACGGCAGTCAACAGGATGCTTCAACTAGCAAGGTCTTTCCCAGTCAACCAGCACTTTCATGTGCACACCCACAACCCTCAAAGACAGCTCATCACAAGTCAACGCAAGTCAAACCAACGACAGCGCAGAAAAGTCAATGAAGGCAGCTTCAAAAAAGTCAATGCAGCAAACTAGGGCTTCAGTCAAACAACCCGAAATTCCTTGATTTTAGCGCCCAGCTGTACGGCCTCCTAAAATCGGAATTTCTGCAGAAGATTGAGGTCAGACGACCAAGGGTTGACCACGGTCAACGCTAGTCAACACTACTGCAGAAAAGCCCTAAACAGATTAGCACAGAAAACAGCAGCAAGCCCTAAACAGATCAACGCAGAAAACAGCAGCATCGCTCCACACGTGTGAGAAGAAAAAGGCCTCCAAAGGTTATCGAACCAATCAAATCACAAAGAGAGATGTGTGATGAGATGATGAGAAAATTACCTCCAAGTCTCTCCTATTTATATTCATCAATGAGGGTGTGTGACACACCTCTTAGGCATGTGGGATAAATATGGCCGACCTTGCACATGTGGAAAATAAATTCAAAATCAAGGTTCTGCTCATCCGAACAAGATGATCTTTAGATCAATCTTGCACCTCTCCGAAAAAGGAATCCAACAAAAATATGACCATCGTCAATGCAACATGGAGTTTGGACTTAGTTGCCCCAAATTAACACTCCATCTCAACTAGGGAGAACTCCATCTGTCCACGAGTGCCATCCATCATGTACCAAACCAAACATCGTGCGTCATGTCGTCATAACTTGCTTTGTTGACTCTTTATTTCAGAACAAAAGGTGAGTCACAAAGACATCACACACAACTCGCCCGAAGTCAAATTAGCGGTAAAAACCTCTCTCTGACTCAAAAAGAGTCTCCTACTAACCCGAAGTTAGTTTATTGACCCGAAGTCAGCTTAGAGGATAAAACCTCATCATACTTGATCCCAGATCAAGGTGTTGGACACATGCCATCCTAGACATAGAGAGTACGGCAATCTCCGATGCGTCCATCGGTCTTGCTATGGTCTCTATCCACATTTCCCACCTCATTGGCCAAATGAGAGGTACTTCCTATGAGTCCGAAACTCCATGGGTAGTGTTGTCGCACAGATTGTCTAGGCACCGCGACAACGGCTCAGATCAGGGGCTGTCACCTTTATCCCCATTCTTTCTATTTAAGTTGTCGCCTTGCAAGCTAAGGGAGGTAGGCCCTATTAGAAATGAAGAGAAAAAAACCAGGAGACACAGCTAAAACACCAAATACTTGATAAAATGAACGAGATTCCACAGATCTAAATTAGATTTCACGTTTAAGATCAGTGCCTTATGGAGTCAAACAAAATCCCGTTATGCAATTATAAACAAGTGACGATTAACTGCTGCTTATTAAAACACGATTGATTACAGTGATATTTAATTGAAAACGCCACAACCATGAAGCAATAAGATGAAAATGCCAGGATTTAAAATGTTTCAATTAATTTCGATCCAGACAAATCAAAGATTTTATATAGTCACTCTTAAGATAAAATTTCAAAAGCTCATTTGACCATAAAAGAGAATTTTTTGAGAATTTTTATAGTTTTTCATTATTTTGTTTTTTTTTATTTTTCATGAAATCAAAACTTAAATCGAAAAATTAAACTCTAAGAACAAATATTTTTGGAATTTTATATTTTATAATTTTATATTTTTTTTTTATCTTAAAACAAAAATTAAAGCTAATTCTAAAGAGAAGCTACAATCAAAATCTAAATCTAAAACTAACTAAATGTAAAAAGCTTCTAATTAACAAAATCAAAATCTAACTAAATCCAAAAAAATTAAACTAAATTACCATTAAAGCTAAAAATTACAAATCTAAAACGAAAATAACCAAAATCAAATTTAAAAAAAAGGCTAAAAGCTAAACTAAACAAATCAAGTTAAATAAAACTACACCTAAACTAAATGAAAATAGAATTTATAACCGACCAAACTAAAACTCGAACAAATAAAATCTACAGCTACATTAAAACCAATGCTAAACCCTTACAAAACGGACTCGATGATAAATAACGCATATATTTTTTTTTATCTTTTGAATGCACGCGTTTGAATTTTTTTGTGCGAGTTCACAAGTCAACTAGTCGGAGGCAGGGATGGCGATGAGAATGGATTGGATGCGTAATGTCGACGAAAGGAGCAGAGGAAAACGATGGCGTTAGAAAATGGGACAGCGGAGCAGTGTGGAATGGAGAACGCTAACGGTAAGGGAGAACAATGGAGGAGAAGGGAATAGACGAACAGGCAAGGAATGTGACAGCTGGAGATGGATATGAGGACGACTACTGGAGCGAGGATAAGGTCGACAGGCAGATAGGAAAATGAGGACGTCTAGCAAACAGAGGTCGGACGTAAGGGAGGAATCCGATGGTAAGGAGCAGAAGCTGAGGGCTGAAAGGATTCGATGGGGCAGAAAGGAGGTAAAGCAGATATGGCAGCAAATCGATGTTTTGAAGAGATGGACTGAGCGGTGGAAGAAAGGTTTGGCTGATGGATGAATGGACAGAAGAGAGGGATCTCGACGGAGAGCAAAGGGACGTTAGCAGAAAGGGCATTGAAGGGCAATAGATAGCAGATATGGAGCGTGATTAAAACCCAGTACACATAAACTTTTCCCAGCAAATTTAGAAATTAAAAATTTTCCATTTAACTCTTCTTCAATCGACTGAAGCTCAGATCCCTATGTTCTTTCAAATCAAATAATGCCAAGATTCGTCCACAGTAAGGTTTTGAGGCCAGATCTGGCCTTTGGAGGCTAGATCTGCCTCGGATCTTAAAAAAAAATTCCGATTCAAACTCACACCTGCAAGAAACCAACCAGATCCCGAAAATATATATATATATACCAAAAATTAAAAAAAACCCTCGCAGCTTACAACAAATATACAAATTTACAAACTAATTTACAGATTTAAAACCCCCATGGTCAGATTTGAATATTTTAGCACAATTTTCAGAGATTTAAAAATTTTGAGAGAGGCACAAGCCTTGGAAAACCCTGCAAAACCACCAATTTCGTAAGATAGACTTGGAATTCAACAAATAATGAGCTTTTCAGATTTATGTTTTTTGAGAGTCAGTTGGTCCAACCGAAGACTTCCCCAGATGCTCAACTTTAAAAATAAAAAAATCTGCACACTTAGATCTAAATTTTAGATCGATAGAGATTTAAGAAAATAACATGAGATCTTCCAGAAAAATCAAAATGTCATTTTATGAACCCAGAAAACTGCACAAGATACCTATATGCAGATTAATCCATGAAGGCCATCAACCATAAAATGCAAAAACAAAGTAGCAGAGTTTAGAGACAATTCACCACATAGATCCGAGAAGGAACATCAAAATTTGTAACCCCAAAGTCTTTATGCTTTATTCCTAAAAAATTTACAAGAGCTTCTAAGAACAAGTGCACGATTCTGAGATCGGATCATTCAAGACTGACAAAGACCTCTAAATTTATAAGACAAAATCTCCAACGGCTAGTTTGGATGATCCTTGTCAAAATAATCTCAACAGTCCAAAAGATTTAATCATCTTTTAATCCGGAGCGTTGAAATTAAAATTTTGAGGAAAAAACGAATTTATCATTTAATTCAATTTTAATTAACTCAAAAATATTATTTTTGAGTTAATTACCCCAAAATTTTGATTTTGACTTAACCACCAAGGCCCAAAGGTCCAAAATTTCTTAAAATTCTCAATATTCCCTTGGTCTGGGGCTTTCAAAAATCATTTTCCAAGGACCCACAAATTTTGCCTTTAAAGATTTAACCCTAACTTAGGACCCTAAATTAATTAAATTTCTGGTTTAAGATTTTTTTAAATTAATTGACCAGAAAATTTAATTAATTGACTGAGAGGGGATTATAATTATTTTTCCAACCCTCTTTTACATGAGATAATACATTTACATACATGAAGGGGGAATACCCATTCATATAGACCCTCAAATAAATACCCAATTCTGCGACTCAAAACATGATCTAGTAGACCAAGTAGCTCAAACTACTTTTACAAGGACTCGATAGAAACACTAGGACTCACTTAGTATGCTGATGACAAAATCCACCCTAGCTTTGGGGTGAGGCTGGAGGGAAAAACTCTGCCGATCACTTTCATGAATCAGTGAGACAAAAAACCTCCTAGGATAGAGATCATCAACAACATACTAGGCTTACCTAGGTTGTTACATACATTGACGGTCTAACTTAGATCATTTACATCATTACATGCAGAATGGGTTTACATCATTTATAAAATTTGTCGACTGATGATGGAATATGGATGATGGAATCTAAATGGTGCAACCACGTCGAACATGACGAATCCCATTTGAAAAAATGGAGGTGTACTGCTATGGGGTAGTTGACAAAGTGCGTCAACAGGTAGGATGCGTGTGGGGCACAGATCAGAGAGAGGTGAACCAACTCAATATCATAACGGTGGGGCAGAAGCACAATGAGGTTCGGCAAGCCTAGCCCCGTATGTGGTTATAGCTCCAAGAAGCTATCCCCAAGCCCCCTGGAACTCCCAGAGCTCATAGTCCAACTCAATCAGGACCCTCAAAATAGGGTCTTTCCACGATTCCAAGCTTCTCACGGAAGGTTAGGAACTTGACCTTCCCTAGGGGCTTCGTGAGAATATCCGCGACCTGCTCATCAGTTCCTATATGTGATCGAGCCTTACGGTGCCTCGATGTACCATATCCCATATAAAGTGGTACCTGATATCAATATGCTTAGATCGATCGTGGAACACGGGATTCTCAGAAAGACGAATCCCACTCTGGTTATCACAAAAGATAATGGTGGTATCTAGCACATGCCCGAACAGATCACTGAAGAGCTTTTGCAACCAAACAGCTTCACAACAGCCCATACTCGTTGCAATGTATTCGGCCTCAGCGGTGCTCAAAGCCACCGACTTCTGCTTCCTGCTCATTCAAGATATCGAAGCAAAACCCAAGGTGAAGCAACATCCAGATGTGCTCTTGCGATCCACCACACTGCCAGGCCAATCGGCGTCAGTATATCCATGGAGTCTCAAACTCCCAGCATTGTATCTGAGCCCATGGTTGATTGTGCCCTGAAGATATCTCAAAAGATTCTTGGCACCAATCCAGTGAATGTGATGAGGATCAACCATATGTTGACTCAAAGTGTTCACTACAAAACATACATCCGGACGGGAGTTCACTAAGAACATCAAGGTCCCCACGAGTTGTCGATACTCAGTAGGATTTGCTAACACGGGCCCAGCAACGTTTCCACTCAACTTTTTAAAGTTGAGTTCCATCGATGTCGACACAAACTTACAGTCCACCATACCAGATCTCTCTAGCAGCTTCACAATGTATTTTCCTTGAGAAAAGAAAATCTCGCTTGGCCTCTGTCAGACCTCCAAGCCTAGGAAGTAGTGCATCACTCCTAGTCCTTCATCTCAAACTCGGAAGCTATCTCCCTCTTACACTAATGAATGAGAGGGTCAGCACCTGTCAGGAAAAGATCATCCACATAGAGAACCAAAAAGAGAGGCCTTTCTCTATCAACCTTAAAATAAAAGTTCGGATCAACATTACTTCAAGTGAAGCCCAGCTTCATCAAGTAGTTATCTATCCTCTCGTACCAAGCCCTGGGGGCTTGCTTCAACCCATAGAGGGCTTTCTTCAACCTGCATACATGGGTGTCTCTGTCTTGGACTTTGAACCCCAGAGGTTGCTCCACATACACCTCTTCCTTTATAGAACCATGCAGAAAAGCGGTCTTCACATCCATCTGATGTAGAATCCATCCTTGCGTAGCAGCAAGGGCAATAATAGATCATATGGTGGTATAGCGGGCCACAGGTGCAAATATATCATCATAATCTATGCCTTCTTTTTTAGAGAAGCCTCGGGGGACAAATCTTTCCTTGTACTTTTCAGTACTTCCATCATATCCATGCTTGATTTTATAGATCCATTTCTAGGTGACAACAGATTTGTCCTCCTGTCTCGGGACCACTTCCTAGAAATCATTCTTCATAATGGAGTCATATTCTTCGTGCATAGCATCCTTCCAAACTTGATGCTTTACGGCTTCTTCAAATGTTCCAGGCTCAAATTGTACTATCGTACTCATCGCTGCTAGATACCCTTTGTATCTCTTCGGCTTCTTGCTTTCACGGAATGTCCCCCTTGGGGCAATATGTCTCTCGGCATCTTCGAGAGTATCCCTAAGCCATGAAGGTATTCTCTTATTTGAAGGAGGTGGATCAATGGGATCCATAGGTCCTTCAACATCGGGCATCATGTCATCCTTCGGCTCTTCCAACTTCCCTGCGTCTTCATCTTCTTTGTCTTCCTTGGAGCTAGGAAGATTTCTTACTTTCTTGAGGGCAGCATCTTCATTGAAGGTGACATCATGGCATATCTCCACTTATCTTTGACCAGGCACATAGATTCTATATGCCTTCGAAGTTTCACTGTAGCCCACAAACATTCCCTTCTTTCCAAAAGCATCCAACTTGCTTCTCTTTTCTTTCCGCACATGAAAGTAAACAGGACAACCAAAAACTCTAAAATGAGAAACATCAGGTTTCTTACCAAAGAAGACTTCTTCGGTACTTTTGGAGTCCAAAGCGGAATGTGGGCATCTATTTTCAACATACATAGCAGTGTTCACATCTTCTCCCCATAGAAACTTCGGAAGACCTTGGTCACATAGCATGGCGTGGGCACCTTCCACAATGGTCCTGTTCTTTCTTTTAGCAACACCATTTTGCTCAGGAGTGTACGTAGTTGTGGTCTCCCTCTTAATGCCAGCGTCTTTACAAAAGTCATTAAACTCACTTGACTCATACTCGGTCCCATTGTCGGTCCTCAAAACTTTGATTTTCTTCTCGGTTTGATTTTCCACGAAGGCCTTAAAGGTACGGAACCATTTGAATGCTTTGTCCTTCTTCTTCAAAAAATATATCCAGGTCTTGCAGGAGAAGTCATCTGTAAAAGTCATGTAATAGGAACATCCTCCCAAAGATGTCACAGACAACATACTAGATAAGTCAGAATGTATCAACTACAAGATATCAGTTGTCTTTGTGACACTTGAGGGGAATGGTCCCCTTGGTATGCTTCCCATCGGCACAACCCTAACATATACCTTCCAAATCATCTCTAAATTCGAGCATCCCTGTCACCACCTTCCTTGCTTCAGGAAGGGCTTTGTAATGAAGGTGTGAAAACCTCCGGTGCCATAACTCTGTTTGAAGAGTTGTATCACGTCATAGCCCCAAATGGACTTCCTCCAACCTGGTAGAGTGTATCAACTCTAAAACCAATAGAAAGAGCTTCTGTGAAGTTCTTCTTCCAAATAAGTACCTTTCCATCAACGAATGCCACCTTGAACCCTTTGTCTTCCATTGCCGAAATGGACACAAGGTTCTTCTTCAAATTAGGTACATACAACACATCTTGTAATTGGATGACTTGACCTTGAGATAAATGGAGGGTCAGAGTCCCTGTCCCTTTCACGGGATAGGTGGCATTATCTCCAAAGATAATTTCCAGATTAGTATCCTTCTCAACCAAATCAAAAAAGGGCTTCATTATAACCAGTGAGGTGCCTTGAAGCACCACTATCAATTAACTAGACATCTAGGGTGTCGGGTGGAGATGCAATAGAGAGGGCAGATACAAGAATGAAATCATTTCTCTTATTATCAACAACATTAGACTCATCGTACCTGGAATTTCCTGACCTCTTGAAAGATTTCCCATTTCCACTACAATCAGAGGGAGCTTTCCTTTTTCCTTGGAACCTGTTGTTCCTACCATTCCTTCTCGAGTTGTTGTTGTCATCATCCCTGGGAGAGTCCATTCTATTAGGGCACTCTCTTGCATAGTGACTAGTCTTGTTACAAGTGTAACGTCTTCCCTTCCTTCCTTTGGGCACCACTCTACTATGGTTTTGATTTCTCGGGCCATCGTGGTTCTTCTTCTTTGCATGAGAGGCGAAGGCAGTAGGGTCACTTCCATTACCATTAGAGGCATACTCCATCATTCTTGTTTCCTCTTGAGTGCATCTCATCAATATTTCATCAAAATCAAGAATCACATTATTATTGAGAATAGTGGTATTGAATACATGCCAATCATGGGGGAGACCTCCAAGTGCAATAAGAACCATCTCTCGATCAGATATTGCTTCCCCAATAGCTAGGAGGTTATTCCTGATTTCAGTGAGCCTCATAAAATAGGATTGAATAGATTCATCCTTACCCTTCTTGATATTCTTCAATTGATTCTTGAAGAAGAGGATTTGATTAGCATTGCTAGCCCTGAACATGCTCACCATCTTATCATGCATCTCCTTAGATGTCTTCAACTCAGAAATGTAAGCAACCAAGTGCTTATGAATAGAATCCCGGATAATCATCTTTGCTTTGATTTCCCCTTTTCTATACTTCGTCTTCGTGGCAGCAGCTACATTTGATGGAGGCTCTTGAATATTCCCCTATACATAGTCCAGAACATCTTGATCTTCTAGCGCCAAATCCAAGGACATCTTCCATGCATGATAATCAGACTTATCAGTCAATTTATCATCAGCCTTGAAACCCTTGTATGTTGAGGAGGCCATTTGTCCTTGATAAGATTTCTTCCTTCAAAGATAGCTTCTAACACCAACTTGGACTCTTGGACTTTCTCTTCACCTTAGCTCTGATACCATGTTAAATTTAGATAAAAATGGTGTTCTATGCTTGATGCACTTTTATTTCAATCTTTCATAGGCCCAATATAAGATAACAATCACATAAACTTGAAAGTAGATAGAACACAATAATAGATCAATAGAAGACAAGCGAAATATAGATCAGATTTACAATTCCTTATGTACAACAAAGATATGAGATATTGTTGCATTACGGCGGTCAGCAGGATGCTTCAACCAGCAAAGTCTTTCTCAGTCAGCTAGCACTTTCATGTGTCACACACACAACCCTCAAAGACAACTCATCACAAGTCAACACAAGTCAAACTAGGGACAGCGCAAAAAAGTCAACGCAGCAAACTAGGGCTTCAATCAAACAGCCCGAAATTCCTCAATTTCACTGCTCAGCTGTATGGCCTCCTAAAATCAGAATTTCTGTAGAAGATTGAGGTCAAACGACCAAGGGTTGACCACGGTCAACGTTGGTCAACGCTACAGCAGAAAAGCCCTAAATAGATCAGCGCAGAAAACAGCAACAAGCCCTAAACAGAGCAGCGCAGAAAACAACAGCTTCACTCCACACGTGTGAGAAGAAAAAGGCCTCCAAAGGCTATCAAACCAATCAAATCACAAATAGAGAATGTGTGATGAGATAATGAGAAAATGACCTCCAAGTCTCTCCAATTTATATTCATCAATGAGGGTGTGTGACACATCTCTTAGGCATGTGGGATAAATCTGGCCGACCTTGCACATGTGGAAAATAAATTCAAAATCAACGTTCTTCTCATCCGATCAAGATGATCTTTAGATCAATCTTGCACCTCTCCGAAAGAGGAATCCAACAAAAATATGACCATCGTCAGTGCAACATGGAGTTTGGACCTAGTTGCCCAAAATTAACACTTTTCCCTTTCCCGCAAGTGCAACATTCTTGTCATCTTCACAATTCTGGCTTTTACTACTGCTTTTGCTGACAAGGCTCAACCTAAGCTCTTCCTGAGTGAAATCGTTCCACAAAAATTCCCAGTCAGATAGGTATTATCGCCCATTGATCACTTGGACAAACACGTCCCACTACTTTGAGAACCCATTTAGAGCAGTTCTCACAAGCTCATCATCGTCTATGTTTCCTCCAACGGCTGCTAACTCATCCTTGACAAGTCTAATCTTGGTGAGGTGGCTGACTACATCTTCTCCCTTGTTCATTCCAGTGTTTCTTAGCTTCTCTCTAAGGATAAACTTCTTGTTTACAGTAAAATTTTGGAACAAATTTAGGATGGCATCCCATATCTTCTTGGTTGTATCCAATCTAAGTTGCCGGAAACGCCAAGGCTGGCCCCCGGAAACTCGGATCCCCGTTTCTGAAACGGAAACCCGTACAAAACTCCTTTGAAACGGCATGGATCCGTATCTGCCTTGTTTCCGAAATTTTGGATACATTTTTTCCTGAAAATTCCCGTTTCCGTCTCGTTTTAAAATTTGGATACGTATTTGTAAAAAAATTGAAAACGTATTTGCCAAACAAAAACGTATTGTCCAAAAAATGAAACGTATTTGACCAAATCTGAAACGTATCACGATTTTTTGAAACGTTTTTACCCTATTCGCTTTGTCGCCGGGAACATTATAGCTGCATTTGTAATTTGTAAAATGAATTTTTCGTTTTTAACTTCTTAGCCTCCGCCACAAAGAGCAACAGCCCGCAAAGAAGAGCAACAGAGTTCCGAGTAAGAGATTGTGAGACGTGACTGTAAGAGATTGTGAGTGGTCGCTGGAAAACATTAATGTTCGCTGTAGAGTGTTTGCAACTTCGAGTTCGTTGTTTGAGTGACCGCAAGAGCAGCCAGAAGGGGAAGAGTAGCCGCGGTTCGCAAGAGGAAGAGCAGCTGCCCGCCGCAAGTGCTCAGCTCTGTTTTATCCGTATGTTTTTGGAACTCTTTTTAAGTATTTATGGTATAGCGGCTAGCCATCTTTTCAATTTTCTCCTCACACGGCTACATTAAAATGATAAAATCGCTTGGAATGGAAATATCTTCCCCTCTATGTCACAGTTCAGTGTTCACTATCTGTTTGCATATAATGTTACAAATTAAAATCCAGACAGGTAGAGTTACGAGTATGAAACTTTCTGTGGAATTTAACAGTCAATTGCTGCACAGATGTCCCTTGTCCCAGAAACAAGGGCTCTCGAGTCTCATACACCATTTAGTGTCTGGCTTGGCCCTAAGATTAGAAATAAATTGTTATTATTATTTGAAATTGATGTAAGTCTTGTTACAACTTGAAAATTGCTATTGAAAATAAGAGAAAATCCCACGACAAAAATATTCTGGTTGTCATAAGAAAAGATTTGGTGTATGATTATATGTGTGTTCATGTCAAAATATCTCCAACTTAAAGAAATCTTTACGTAAGACATGACAGGCTAAATAAATACAAGTCGTTCATTAGACATTGAAGACTGCATTTTATTCTAAAGTGCTTATGGAATGATTCACAAATGTAATAAAGCTTCAATTTGATGTTTCTTAAAATTCTAGAATCTTTAAATCAACAAAATTCTTGTCAAGAATGTAGTATGTTTCAGAAATAACCTAGAAAGAATCACATGGATATGATGATCAATTTGGGTGTATCAACGATTTTCTAAAACGGATATATTGTTAAGATTTTAACATTTTAGATGCTACCTTTAAGTTTAATGTATAAGTGAGTGATTAATTTATTTATTTTATAATTAGGAGTGATGGATTGAGCTTTGTTTGAAAGCAAATTACACTACTTACATGAAAGTGTAATGGATTATCGCTTGTGGACCGTGGTTGATGAATATATATGTCATTCCATTTTCTTTATTGGTCCTATTTTAGTCCTACTTCCAAGTTCCTTCACTCTAGCTGCAAATTCTAGGAAGATTTATGTGTGAAGAAGTGAAGTGCTTTGGAGAATTTTGATATATAGTAATAGCACTTGCCACAACCTACAGGTTTAATGATTAATCGTTGCAATAGCTTTTAATGTGATAGGGTTGCTTCCTTTTTTTATTTCAAAACTGTTTCTCCCTCAAAGTTTATTAGTGATTAAATGTTTTAACTTTTAAGTTTTTATAGTATGCTTTTCATTTATACTATCTTTCAAATGGAAATGGGCAGTTAGTAATGTAACAGAGGTATTCTAATTGACAAAGGTATTCTAATTTCTGGGCAGTTAGTAATGTATTCACAGTTCATAAATCATAATTCATATATGATAATTGATGAATAGATGATAGATGATAGAATCTAGATGATATCATGATGATCATTGATGATAGATGATTAATCATTATGCATTTTTACTATTTAGATATAATCTAGATTCTCAAACTTCAAATATGAATCATGAATGGCAATGTAAATTTGATATATATATATATATATATATATATATATATATATATATATATTTTTAATATATATTATATATATGACGTGGCGTTTCCTGCCGTATCGTATCCAGATTTTTTGAAAATTTGTCGTATCTGCTTCAAACCCCGTATCCGTATCCGTTCCCGTTTCCGTTTCAATGCAACTTAGTATCCAATTCTACAATATGGGGAACCTAAGTTGCAAGAAACGTTGGATAGACGATTGTTTCCCCCTGGAAACGAAACACAAAACGCGTTTTTGCATACCGTATGACTAGGAAACATTTTTTTTTTTGCTCCCTGCCAATTTAGGAGTGATAGAGGGAGCTATTGAAGATTGGAAACAAAACTTTTGGAGTAGGGCAGCCTAATGTTCAAGCCTATGGCCCTAGTGTTGATATGCAGTTCAGGGTAATGTTAAATTCTTAAAGTACTTAAATTTTTAACATTACCATGAAATGACTCAGGATGTTTCAGAGTGGTTTCGCCCTCAATGGATTTCATATGGAGAAAGTAGAATTTTAGATCTCACTCAAAATCCAGCAGACTTATCATTTTTTCAGGATTTCAGGATTGGGTAGATTGCAATGTTTCCATTGCACTTTGTCATGTACTAGGGTATGGAACTTCTATTTAATCAAGAGAACCAAGCCCTCTATGCAAGGGAGACTCCCAATTATCAAAAGCACCTAGGGTACTAGGGTATGGAACTTGTATTTAATCAAGAGCACTAAGGTCATTTGACTATGCAGGAGAAGACTCCAAATCAAGCACGAGAAAAGAAATTAGAAATTTCTCGTGGCTGATTTTGGATATTTCTATTTTTATTATGTGATCATTCATGAGTAAATGTCATGTAAATTTAGAGACTTATAGTTTATGCATTGACGTTGGACAATTTAATCATAATGTAATAAATTAAAATGTATTATGTATGCTTTATGATTGCACATATTTCTTAAATGTCCTAATATATATATATATATATATCGCATTTCCCCGTTTCCAAAATTTGGGGAGGTCACGTTTCGTACCCGTACCAGTTTCGAAAACTCATTTCTGTTTCCCTGTTTCTTGCAAATTAGTGGGGAACGATATGATCTTTAACTCCTTGGATAATACGTCTAGCTTTGGCATCCTCCTTGCAGACGGTCGCAAATTGTGGCAGATCTATCGGTAAGGAAAAAACTGTTGTAGCATACTCCTTCAGTTCATGCTCCTCCAACAATAATAAAATTATGGATTACCAAATACTAAAGTTCGATGCACCATCAAGTTTGTCCTGATCCCTCAAACCAACTGAAGCCATTTTTGAAACCCTCAAACAATAAACTCTAATAAATCTGAATAGATTTGAAGAGAAAATATGTGTGATAAATCCTTTGATTTCTTCTTCGAAACCCTCGCGCTCAAATCACCAATAACCTCAATGCTTCACTGCTCTGATACCATGTGAAATTTCTAGCTACCTGTTGTCACTTAAATTGTACAGGCGATATGCGACAACGCTCAAGGTGGGAGTTGTCACTCTGATCCCCTCCCTCTCCCTTCTAGTTGTTTCACTATAGCGGGCTATGGGGGGTAGTCACTATGAAATTTCAAGATGAGAGACTCGTTGGCAACCAACAACTCTGGGAAACACAATTGAATGGCCTAGCAACTTGAAACACAACTAAATGGCCTAGAAACTTGATGAATTTAACAAGTTTAAAAATTAGATTAGATTATCGTGAGAGACCAGTTCCTTGATGGAGTCAAATACTTGCTTTATGTTAATTATATACCAAGTAACCGGATGAACAATTATTGCTTTTGGATGCTTCACTATCCTAAATGAGATGCAACTCCTAAGAACTAAGTGAGATGCAAAGTCTTGGTTTATTTCAATTTAGATGCCTACCTAGGAGGATCCTTCCTCTCAATTGTTTTGAAGCTAGTCTCTAGAGTAAGCTGTGAGAGAGAAAACAAGGGGAAGCAAGCTATGGCTTGATTAACGATCCCTCCCCTTGGGTTCTAACCGCCCAATGTCTTCGGTGCTGCAGAGACTATGTCTCTGAAGACTGCAAGGTCACCGTGTTAACCAATAAAGAGGGTCTAGGCTCTGTAAGCTGGGTGAGAAAGGTTGTCCTATCTCTCTAACAACCAAGCTTATGCTTGGAGGTTAATCAATTAATGCAAAACTAGGCCTAAGATGCAAGTGCAAAGTATGAGTGAATACTCTTAAGGTGATATTGTTAAAGTTTCTTAAGTACTTAGAGTCAAAGTATAATGATATTCAACTTAGGACAATGAAGTACTTAGACAATGAATTAATAACAGTCTTCACCACAAGAAAAAGTGCTCAAAATGAATGGTGCTAGAAAATGTTACCAATATTAAAAATAGTCAAACGCTTATGAAATAGACAAGATTAATGCTTCCTTCAACAATTAGATAAGGATCTTTAAGCACAATTAGCCAAAACAATGATACTCCAATATACTAATTAGATACAAGAAAGGGCACCTTATGAACACAATTATGATTAAACTTGATCAAGTGCTTTAAGAGTGACAAATCCACAAGAGCTATCTATTCAACTATGTCAATGAAAAGCAATGTATCCACTTATCCAATAACAATGAGAAACAAGAGCATTAATCCACAATGTATTCTTAGAGCCAAACTCATCAAACAATTATGAATCCAATTAGAGCACTTGTGTTAGAAATATGCTTATGCAAGAGTGCACAATGGATGCCAATGATGCAAGTGAGGCAAAAATGCAATGAAATGCAAAATGGGGCAACCAATAGATAAATGATTGCAACAGCGAGAAAATCACCAAATTCCCTAGAAAACAATTATTTAATAAGCACAAGATGCTAGGAACAAGAGCCAACTGAAAATAAATGACCTTCAACACTTTTTTCCACCACTGTAAATTTTATATCAGACCTTTAAATTATTATGACAACGTTCAAATAATGATCAAATATGCCAAGAGATGCAAGCCTAAGCAATGCCAATGATTTGTTAGTGATATAACATGCTTGTAAATGGATTATTATGCCAAAATTATATGATTTTATCATTGTTGTAAGTGAATTTATATGGCTGTAGCAAACATATCAGAACTGAAAATTAATTCACAGTCCAAAAAAATTCACTTATATGCATCCAATTTGACAGTACAATTAATTCTTGATGCCTTTGGTGATTAATTAGCGAAATTAAGCTTATTTTAATTGCACTTAAGCCCTGAATATGCTGCTATCATAAATTGATTCATAATTCAAGATGAAGACAGTGATGAAACAGAAGGGTTACAGAACAAACCAAGATGCCTAGTGGTCTTCTAGATGACTAGAGAAGCTCCCAATGAACTTGACAACCTGCACCCACCAAGTAAGCTCTAGAATTGTTGCAAAACCAAATGTTACAAATGAATTATTAAATCAATGACTGAATAATGGCTGAATGAGGGCTAGAATGAGAGGCTAGGGTTAGGGAACCCCAACACTAGTGCTAGAAAGGGCTAATGAAAGGTTGGAAGGGAAAGCAAGGGCAACGATGAGGGAGAAGATGCTTAATAAGGCCACGACCAAGGAGGACAAGCACTCTAGCGTTGACGTCAAGCCTCAAAAGGCTGACGTTGGACAAGAGAAGGCCCTAAAAGGGCCAGCGGCTAAGGGATAAGCCCCTTAGGGTTTGTGGCTAAGGGTTAAAGGGGGGTTGAGGGCCAAAAGAGGCTCCCAAGCCCACAGCAATGTGAAAATTTCTGAATAAAAAATTACAAAAACCCTACTGCAGTATCATGATTTACTTCTCCTACTTGTGATTTAATTTATACAAGTTATTTTCAGAAATATTCGGAAAATATCGAAGTAAACACAACTAGCAACCTACACATATACAGATCATTTACTGAAGCATAACGCACATATGACAAAGGACACACATGATTTTTCTGACAAATGTCCCCGGAAAAAACCCAATGCGGGAAAACCGGTGCAGTAGCTCTTTGAGGGTTTTATTTATTAAGCAGGATATTTGAATACATCTAGGGCACCAATAGTGGTTTGCCCCACAGAGAAATTCACAACAGTAGTACCTTATCACTCGGAAACAGAAAATATGGTTGATTCAAACCCTTCAGGAATTACTGAATACGAGCCCTTTCTGGCCCATTGGAACCCTCAACACAGCTCTTCCTGCAACTGCGTCAGCCCTTGTAGCCCAGCGCAGCCTCTGCGCAGTACAGGTTGCCCCTGCATCACTCCGAAGGCCTCTGTGCTACCTCTGTGTCACCCTCCGTGTGGTCTCTGCGTCCCTCCTGCTGGCCTCTGCACTGCCTGGTATGGTACTGCCTCTCTGATGTATGTATTCTCACCCTCGAATCAGAACATCCCTTGCCGATCTACCCCTCACTAGCACTGCAAGCTCACTCGAAAATTCTCAGCAAACCGCACCCCAAAATTTTGACTTAGTTCAAGTGCTGCTACTCTGTGTGTGTTCTCCAACCAACCCCAAACCTTCCTTTAATACTTTTCTCATTGAGAAATCAGCGGCCGTGATCTAATCATTAATCAATGGCTAAGATTAGAGAAATCTTGATCCACATCACTTAGAACATTCTCACCACATGTGTAAATTAATTCACTTTAAATTTTCAATTTCCCTAAGTTAGACTTAGGGTCCCCATTAAAAAAATTAATTATTTGGATAATTTTTACACCATGTGGAATTTCTCCAAACGATTTCTAGGTCTTGAAGATCTCATGTGTTCTAGCCCCTCCACAAAATTTCGGAGCTAGAGCACATTCGATTCTACCCCAAAATCTCAACACTCCCTCTTAGCGAGGAATGTGCTCTAGCAACACTTCATCACTGAAGCATCACCCTAATCTCTGGCATCAGTCTCCGCGTTGTTGATGCTTGGCCTGCTGCCCTCCATCCACTGGGTTGCTGCTTTCTGTACTTCTGCCCATGTCACTGCCATTGACACAGCCACATATGTACTACAGCTCCCTCTCAAATTGTTGCATCATGCTGCCTATAGCACTACCACTGCTAATTGTTGCATTGCAACTTAGTTGTTGAGAAGTAAGCAACTGAAGGACAATCACCCAACAACTGACAGGCAAGTCAGTCTGGCTGCATCTCATCACTGAAGCACCCTTTGTTGTTGCTCTGCGTTGTCTCTCTAGAGCCTCTGCGTTGCTGCTGCTTTGCACTGCGTAAGCACTGGCCCTCTGCACTGTTGAAATCCCATCAGCCTCTGCGCTGCTGCTACCACTGCATTGCACTGCTCTACTCTCCAGCGTCCCAACACTGCCTCTGCTTCTCCATGATCTTCTGCACCCACTGCTCTAGTCATCCTGCCACTGCCTTAATGCTCCTGTAGCTCGTATGTGATCCAAGAGTTTGGCTACCTCAAGGATCCTGCCTTCACTATCTATAGCTTCTCTACAGATCTATATCGCCCCACCTCTTCTCTCGAGGCACATGAGCACTCATGGCCACATCATCTTCGTTGCCACTGTCCCCTCTAGCTGTTGTTGCCTTGGAATCTGAAGCTTCCTTATCCTTCCTCTTAGGACAAGTATTGGCGAAGTGTCCAAGTTCGCCACAACAGAAGCACCGGACCTTGGATAGGTCCTTCTTCTTCTTCCCTTGTTGTCGTTGTTCCTTGGATGCTACGGCTGCCTCTTCCTCCTCCTCCTTTATCTTGACTCCTCTGCTACTGAATTCCCTCTTGGTCACCCTCTGGATCTCCTCCTGTCGAAGGATTGCCCACATGTCTCCCCAATTTGGGAGTTGTGCTCTGCCCCAAGATACTTCGGACAAAGGTCTCCCACCCATCGGTGACTTCATTCAGGGCAGTCCTCACCATGAGCCCATCATCCGGAGTTGCCCCCATGGCAATTAGCTGGTCTCGGATAGTCTACAATCTGAAGAGGAAGGGATCGATCTCCTCTCCCTTGTGTATCTGGGACATCCACATCTGGTTCTCTAAAAGCATCTTCCATTGGACGAAGCTTCCTTGATACAGCGTGGTCATAGTTGTCCACACCTCATTTGTCATCTTCTTCTCAGCAATGTGCGGGACCACATGATCCTTTACTCCATCCATGATCAAGCGCTTAGCCTGCACCTGATTTTCGTTGAACTTCTTCAGAGCATCCGCATCGGTCAGCACAGCTAGGACATTCTCTGCGTGGTCTCTGATATCGTACTCCTCCAAGACTGTCAGGATTTTGGCTTTCCATATCGCAAAGTTAGACACACCGTCTAACCTATTCTGATCTCACATTCGTATGGGGCCATCTCTGCTCAAACAGTCGAAACAGGTCCTCTTCTCCCTTCTACTGTTGTTGCACTCAATAGAAGATCGGATATGGGTTTCTTAGCGATAGAAACCCTCTAGAGAAACTGCTCCTTCTGACAACTAATTTCCCTCCCGGAAATCCTCCGCCAATTCTGTCGAATCAGCCCTCTACGATCACCCTCCTGATCGAATCTCAGATTTCTTAGCAAAAGTCTACTTAGGGATTGTTTCCCCTTACTTTGTCACCTTTGCTAGGCACTGTTCTGCACCGACAGAACCGATGCCCCGCCACCAAGTTCGAAGATCAGGAGCTACACTTCCAGCCTCAACACAACGTCTCTCCAACACGAACTGCGACACCCTTTAGGGCCTGCGTCAACCCAGCATGAGACTGACAGGCTCTGCGTCACCCATTAGGGCCTGCGTCAGCTCTACGTGAGCAGACTGGCTCCGCGTCCCTCCTAGTGCTGCCATGCCTTCTTCTGGATATGTGTTGCTTCAACTACCCTTCCTGCAGCAAAAATCTTCATCCCCTTGCTCATGGCTTCAACTTGATCTATAAAGCTCTGATACCATGTGAAAAAATTTTAATACAAAATTAGAGAAACCCTACTACAGTGTCTTGATTTACTTCTCCTACTTGTGATTTAATTTATACAAGTTATTTTCAGAAATATTCAGAAAATATTGCAGTAAACACAACTAGTAGTCTACACATATACAAATCATTTACTAAAGCATAACACACATATGACAAAGGACACACATGATTTTTCAGACAAATGTCCCCGGAAAGACCCAATGTGGGAAAATTAGTGCAGCAGCTCTTTGAGGCACCCTTCCTCCCTCTGCGTCCTCTGCGTGGCTTTCTACATTGGACTGCGTCACTCAGCGTGGAGGGCCAGTGTTGCTGCTCAGCGCTGCTCCCTCTGCGTCCTCCTTCTGCCTTCTTCTTGCTCTGCTGACTTTCCCTTCCTCCTTCTGCGTTTGCAACTCCGCCTCTACAACCTCACCCTCTGGAATCAAATTCTCTTACTTCAAAATCGATTTCCTTTGGGTACTGAGAGTGTGCCCAGCTTACTTTCCAAAAGACCCTCAAGCCTTTTCTTATAGTCTTCTCGCTAATGAATCAACGGCCTAGATTAGATCTCTAATCAATGGCTCATATTAAAAGATGACTTGATCTTCGTTTTCTACAAGATTCACACTCTGCTTTATTAATACCCTTTAATTATTTAATTTCCCTAAGTTTAGACTTAGGGATCACTTTAAAATAATAAGTTATTTTAATAAAGCATGATCCAAGTGGAATTTCCACAAACGGTTTCTAGGTTCTCTGGAATACTGATGTCCAAGCCTCTTCCCAAAAAATGAGACTTGGAACACTTTCCAATGCTACAAAATAAACACTCCCTCTTAGCAAGAAAAGTGTTCAAGCTAGGTACCAACTGTATCTCCTCTGACCTGAAGTATCTGCTGCGCTGCTAATGTCTTGGCTACTGCCCCTCATCTCTCGCTACTGCACTCTATACTGCTGCCTGTGACACCATCTCTGCCACTACCTCATCCGTACTGCAGCTCCCTCTGAATCTAAATTCCACCCATTCCCCTACTGGACTGAGTTCTCGACCATCCCCATCTTTTCCCTAGAGTAAGTAAACTTAATCTTGCCCAGAGCTTTTGTGAGGATATCAGCCACCTATTCTCCTGTAGGAATGTACTTCAACTGTACAGCCCCTCGTTGGACATAGTCTCTCATGAAGTGGCACCTAATGTCAATGTGCTTCGACCGGTCATGAAACACGGGATTCTCGGAGAGCTTGATGCAATTCGGATTATCACACAAAATTATGGTCGGTTCCATCCTCTTCTTGAGAAAGTTCATGAACAACTTACGAAGCCATATGGCCTCACACAAAGTTGTGTTGGCGGCCATATATTTAGCCTCGACCGAGCTCAATGCCATGGATTTTTGTTTCCTACTGCACCAGGAAGTCATTTCTGATTCGAGACTGCAACAGTACCCACTGGTACTTTTTCGATCCACTGAGCTTCCAGCCCAATCTACGTCAGTGAACCCACTCAACTGGATTTCATTGCCCTTGGTGTACTTCAACCCATACTCGACTGTCCCCTTCAAGTATCTGAGAACATGTTTGGTTGTTGCCTAGTGTGCCATCCTTGGTTTTACCATGAACTAATGGAGGGTATTCACTGCATAACAGATGTATGGTCTAGTGTTGACCAGGTACATCAATGATCATATGAGTTGCCTATACAAGGTAGGGTCAGCTTCATCATCCTCGGACGTGTCGATCTTCTTCCAGTTTGTAATCATTGGTGTAGCCATGGGTCTACAGTCCTCCATCTGAAACCACTTCAGGATCTCTGTAGTATATCTTCCTTGCCATTTCTCCCTTCTGCTGCCAGACCTCCAAACGAAGAAAATAGTGCATCTGCCCCAGATCCTTCATGTCGAATTCGGTAGCTAGATTCTCCTTGCAGTCTTTGATGAGCTTAGATGATCCAGTCAAGAACAGATCATCTACATATAATACCAGAATTAGCAGCTCATCCCCTACTGTTAGATAGTAGAGATTGGGATCTGCATCACTCTTGACAAATCCCATCTTCTGCAGGTAGCTATCAATTCACCCATACCATGCTCTAGGGGCTTGCTTTAGTCCGTACAAGGCTTTCTTAAGCCTGCATACATGAGTCTTCTGCTCATGCGTCTCAAATCTCTCTAGTTGTTCTATGTACACTTCCTCTTCTATCACCCCATTCAAGAACGTTGTCTTGACATCCATTTGGTGAATTTCCCATCCCATCTGCACTATATGAGAGATGACGGATCTGATTGAAGTGTATCGAGCTACAAGGGCGAAGGTCTCTTCATAATCGATCCCTTCCTTCTGTGCATACCCCTTAGCCACAAACCTGGCTTTAAACTTCTCTATGCTGCCATCTGCAGCATACTTGATATTGTAGATCCACCTTGATCTTACAACCGATTTGTTCTGAGGTCTAGGGACTACTTCCCTCACATCGTTTGTCATTATGGAGTTGTACTCCCCCACCATAGCATCTACCCACACCTGATGTTGAACAGCCTCTCGAAAACCAGAGAGTTCTCCAACCTATGCTACTAATGCCTGGTACCTATCTGGTTGCCTGTGTACCCTATTCTCATTTCTAGGGGCTCCAATAAACTCCTCTGCATCCCTTAGAGTCTGTTGGAGTTCTCTACTCGTCCTTCCACTAGTGGTGGGTGGATTTACCTTCTCTCCTTCTTGCACTTCTTCGGAAGAGATTTCCTCAGAATCCTTGTGCTGTGGAGAGGTACTAGAGCCATCTTTTGTTGGTCATTGTGGTTGTACTAGCAGATCCTCCTCAGATTGCGTATCTGTAGCCATTTCGCAGGATCTCCTTAAGGCTCTCTCCTCCATGAATTTCACATCCTGCCTTACTATGATCTTCTTGTTCTCGGGAATATAGATGCAATATGCCTTCGCATTTTCACTATATCCCACAAGGTAACCCTTCTCTGCAGTCTGATCTAATTTCTTCCTCTTCTCATTAAGAATGTGGAAATACGCTATACTGCCAAATATCCTCAAGTGGCTCACCTCAAGCTTGCTACCAGTGAACACACTCTTAGGAGTCACTTTTCCTAATGCTCTATGAGAAACCCTGTTCTGCACATATACTATTGTATTGCAAGCTTTAGCCCATAGAAATTTGGGCATGTCTTGGTCATACAGCATCGCCCTCGCAGCTTCCACAATGGTCCTATTATTCCTTTCTGCAACTCCATTCTGCTCCGGATTGTATGGAGTTGTCCACTCTCTCTTGATGCCTTCCTTTGCGCAGAATCTCGTGAAGTCTTTATCAATATATTCTTCACCATTATCTCATCGCAATTTCTTGATCTGCTTTCCGGTTAAATTTTCTACCAAAGCCTTGAATTCTTTGAATCACTCAAAGACTTCATCTTTGGTCTTGAGAAAGTAGATCCATGTCTTCCGGGAATGGTCATCAATAAAGGTGACAAAATACTTTGCACCACAGAAAGCATTCGTGGACATTGGTCTGCAGATGTCTGAGTGTATCAAATCCAACACACTCTTGGCCCTACTGCTGCTTCTTGGAAATGTTGCCTTGGCATACTTCCCTAGTATGCACCCGCTGCAGACATTGTCTTTCCTTGTGCTAAGTTCCGGAGCTCCCATGACAGTCTTCTTGAGGATCTTCAAGGCTCCATGATGTAGATGCCCCATTCTTCTGTGCCATAATTCATTCAAGTCCCTTTCATCCGTACTGTCTATCAGTGCCATTGGAGACTCGAGCTGTAACTTATACAATTTATGGCTCCTTACTCCAATTTGTGCCTTCCTTTTCCAATAGGGTGTTTGACAAAAACCTTATTTCCAATAAAGTATACATCATAACCCTTGTTCTAAAGTTGTAACACCGAGAGCAAGTTCATCCCCAATGCCAGTACATGTAGTACGTTGGTGGCCCGAAACTTGTTACTAGCTTCTGTTTGAAATATTATGGTCCCTCTTCCAACGGGGGTACACTTGGCCTTGTTTCCCATCGTGATCTGAAAATTCATTTGCTCTCTCTGGTAGCTCGAGAAGCATTCTCGAACTCCTGTCATGTGACAAGATGCTCCACTGTCAATATACCAGACCCCTGGAGAGTTTGTGCTTGACACACAAGCGAAATCCACTTCTAGTTTGGATGTCAGAACTAAAATGTCATGATCCCTCTGTTTCTCCATGCGTACTGGAGGACTGCGTGAACCCTTCTGAGTTGTTGCTGCATCGATGTCGGATCTTAGTTTCATTGCAGAGCCTCCTCTTCTGTCTTTTGCCTTTTGCTCTCATACCATGTGAAATTTTCAATCCTAAATACTACTGCAGTGATTGAATTATTTCGCCTACTTATTTATGATAAGTTATTTTACAGATGCTTCAGTAAATTCTGAAATAAACACAGTTGCAGCATTCACTTAATCAAAAGCAAAAGAACAAATAGAACACATATAACACAATAGAAACAATCACATGAACACAGTTATTTTTGGACAATTGTTCCCGGAAAAACCCAATGCGGGAAAACCGGTGCAGCAGATGAGGGTTTATATTATTCTTCAGCAATGGAAAATCTTTTACAGAAAATATGACAAGCAGATGCCTAGCATACACCTGAGATAATTTTTCCGAACACTTCAGAAGAATTTCTAACACACTGGAAGCATCCTTCCTCCCTCTGCGTCACTCTGTGTGGCCTTCTGCGCAGTCATTGCACTGGACTGCATCACTCTGCGTGGAGGGCCAGTGTTGTTGCTCAGCGTTGCTCCCTATGTGTCCTCCTTCTGCCTTCTTGCTCCGCTGACTTCCCCTTCCTCCTTCTGCGTCTACAATTCCACCTCTACAACCTCACCCTCTGAAATCGAATTCTCTTACTTCAGAATCGATTTCCTTTGGGTACTGAGAGTGTGCCCGGCTTACTTTCCAAAAGACCCTCAAGCCTTCTCTTATAGTCTTCTCGCTGAAGAATCAACGGCCTAGATTAGATCTCTAATCAATGGCTCAGATTAAAAGATGACTTGATCTTCGTTTTCTAGAAGATTCACACTATGCTTTATTAATACGCTTTAATTATTTAATTTCCCTAAGTTTAGACTTAGGGATCACTTTAAAATAATTAATTATTTTAATAAAGCATGATTCGAGTGGAATTTCCACAAACGATTTCTAGGTTCTCTGGAATACTGATGTCCAAGCCTCTTCCCAAAAAATGAGACTTGGAACACTTTCCAATGCTACAAAATCAACATGTCATGCTTCTCCTGTTTGTCCTTTTTGAGAGGACACTGGGTACTGTAGTGGCCAAACTCGCCACACCTGAAGCACTTGACCTTAGATAGGTCCTTCTTCCTCTTCTTTTTCTCCCCCTGTGCCTAACTAGGACCCTTAGATGCAAGGGCCACATTCTCCTCCTCACTCTTCACGCCCTTACTGCTACTGCCCCTGATGTTGCTCTTCAACAGAGCTTGCCTCAACTCTTCCTGCTGCAGATTGGACCACATCCTGTCCCACCTTGGCAAGGTAAATCTGCCCAAGATACTCTGGACAAATACCTGCCAATCCTCTGAGACACTATTTAGTGCCAATCGTACAAGCTTCATGGGTTGAGGTGCTAACCCAACAGCTGACAACTGATCTCGAACTCCCTGAATCTGAGTGAGAAAGACATCTATTCCCTCACCCTTCTACATCCTCACATTCCTCAGCTTCTCCTGGAGATACATCTTCTGCTACTTGGAAGAACTCTTAAATAGCTTAGACAAGGCATCCCACATCTCCTTGGCCCTTCCCTTCTCTGCCACATGTGAGACGAGATAATTTCGGACTCCATCCAAAATCAACCTCTCGGCCCATTTCCTTTCAGTACTCCTTCTGCTGATTAGCATCTTGGGGTACTGCTACCACACTCTCTGCATAGGGATTCAAACCATATTCATCCAGAAGGAATAACATCCTTGCCTTCCATATGACATAGATGGAGGCACCCTCCACTCTGTCTTGGTCCCTGAGCCCTTCTATGGCCATCTCTGATTTGGTCTGGAAACTCGCTCTTTCTCTGCTCAGTTGTTGCTCTGCTACTCGCACTCCCTCCTGGAATGCATTGTTCTGCTAGCTGCTACTTCCAATTTGCAACTGGGAAAATTGGATTTCTTGGCTAGAAACCCTCTGAGAGAAATCTCCTGTGAAATTTTCTGAATATACCTAAACAGAAACCCTATTGTTAAATTCTTGATTTACTTCCCCTACTTACATAAGTTATTAATCTGAAATTTTCAGCGTTAACATCGAAGTAAACACATTAACAGCCTACAAATGCAGATCTATACTGAATAACTTGCACAATGACAAAGTGACACAAAAGGATTTTCTGGACAACTGTCCCAAGAAAAACACAATGCGGGAAAACCGGTGCTTCTAGCTTCTGGAGGGTTTTTATTATTAAGTAGATTATAAGTACAACAGATCTGGGCCCCAAACTAGTTAACCCGATAGAGAAATAAAAATGCAGCTATACCTCTGTTCTAGAGACAGAAACTGACTAATTCACACCCTCAAACGAGATTTACAAAAGTCAGCCTTTTCCGGCCTCTAGAAACCCCAGCGTTGCTCTGAAGCCCTCTCTGTCAGCCCCACTGGTCTGTGTCATCCTCTGCGCTGCTCAAGAAGGGCCTGCATCACCCCAGATTGGGTTACGCTGCCCTTGCGCTGCCCTGGTTGGGCCTGCATCAATCCTCTTGGGACTATGTCAGTGCTCCTGGCACTTCGTCAGCCCTCCTAGCCTCCTGCTGCCCCTGCTGGGCTCTTGGCTACTCTGCGTAGCTGTTGCTTCCTTTGCGCTGCTCTGGTATGTTGCTTCTCTGCCCTCGTTGCACTCTTGGCTTGGGACTACACCATCCCCCTCAGGAATACTACCCCTCTTCGTAGCTGAAACACTTTTGAAATTCTTAGCAAACCATGCCCTAGAATTCCAACTTAGCTTCAGTGCTCTGCCAGTGTGTGTTCTCCAACTGACCCCAAGCCTTCTTCTTATACTTTTCTCGTTGAAACTTCAATGGTCGTGATCTAATCTGAAATCGATGGCTAAGATTAGAAGATGTTTGATCCACATCACTTAAGTCATTCTCATCACATGTTTAATTTAATTAACTTTAATCTTTTAATTTGTCTAAGTTAGACTTAGGGTCCTTGATTAAAAAGATTAATTAATTAAATATCTCTTAAACAGGATGGAATTTCCCAAAACGCTTTCTGGGTCTTGGAGATCTTATGTACTCTAGTCCCTCCACAAAGTTTGGGAGCTACAGCACATACAATGCTACCCCAACACCTCAAAATCTCAACACTCCCTCTTAGCGAGGACAATGCTCTAGCAAAACACGTCACCCTCAAGGCTGCTCTGATCTCTGATGCTTGGCCTGTTGCCCTTCATCACTACGATGATGTTGCTCTTTTGCACTGCTACCCTTGACGCTGCCATCGCCACTGCTACATCTGTATTGCAGCTCCCTCTTAAATTGTTGCATCGTGCTGCCAACTGCTGCACTGCAACTCAGTTGCTGAGAATAAGCAACTGAAGGACTCCTGCCCAATCTTTGACAGACAAGTCAGTTGGGTTGTATCTCATCACTGAAGCTCCATAGGCTGCTGCTCTACGCTGTCCTCCGGAGGTTACTGCGTTGCTACAGCTCCGCACTACGTAAGAATACTTGCTCTGTGTTGCCTCTGCGTTGCTGCCCTCTACGCTGCGCTGTCCTCCTAAAGCCTCTGCGCTGCTACAGCACTGCACTGCGTACCCTCCGTTGTTATTGTATGTGCACTGCGCTGCTCCCTCATCAGCGTGTCAGCTCTACCTCTGCTCCATCCGTGATCCTCTGCACCCACTACTTCACTTGTCCCGCTACTGTCTTAAGGCTCCCGTAGCTCGTATGTGCTCCAAGAGTTGGGCTACTCAAGGATCCCGCCCCCACTCTGTAGCTGCTCTATAGATCAAGATCGCCCCATTTTCGTGGTTCATGAGCACTCATGGCTGCGTCATCTTCGGAGCCATCGTCTGCTACAGTAGTCTTGGAACTAGAAGCTTCCTTGTCCTTTTTCTTCTGAGGACAATTGCTGGCGAAATGTCCAAGTTCACTGCACTAGAAAAATTTGGTCTTTGACAGATCACGTTTATTTTTCCCTTGCTAGAGACTCAGATCTAGGGTCCTTGGCGAGAAAGACACCCTCTACTCCCTCTAACAACTGACTCCCTCTCTTGGAAGCCTGCCCAACAAAACGAATCAGCTCTCTTTGATCCTCTGATTGATCTACAAATCTTTTTGGCAGGAAATCTTCTGAGAAGTTGTTGTCCTCCCGCTCTTTGTCAACTTAGCTTAGGCTAAATTCTACACCGGCAAAATCTTCACCCCACCAGCAACTATTGAAGGTTTACATCTCAGCTTCTGGTTCACGGCACTCTGCATAGCAATCAGATTATGGACAGCATCCCCCTCGCTGGCCTCTTCGTGAGCAGACTGGCTCAGCGCAACCTCTGCACAGCGACTGTGCAGTGCACGCTGCTCCTGTATCCCTCTGGAAGACTCTGAGCTGTCTCTGCGTCACCCAGCTGGGACTGCGTCAGTCCCTGCGTGGCCCTAGCTACGTCTGCATCCTTCTGCTACTGCTTTCTCTATTGCTTTCTGTAGCACAGATTCTTCAGCCTTCTTGCTGGAGATTCAGCTAGATCTACAATCACTCTGATACCATGTGAAAATTTATGAATATACTTAAACATAAACCCTACTATTAAATTCCTAATTTACTTCTCCTACTTGCATAAGTTATTAATCTGAAATTTTCAGCATTAACATCGAAGTAAACACATTAACAGCCTACACATGCAGATCTAAATTGAATAACTTGCATAATGACAAAGTGACACATAAAAATTTTCTAGACAACTGTCCCCGGAAAAAACCAATGCGGGAAAACCGATGCTTCTAGCTTCTTGAGGGTTTTTATTATTAAGCAGATTCTAGGTACAACAAATTTGGGCACCAAACTGGTTAAACCGATAGAGAAATAAAAATGCAGCTATACCTTTGTTCTGGAGATAGAAACTGACTGATTGACACCCTCAAACGGGATTTACAAAACTCAGCCTTTTCTGGCCTCTAGAAACCCCAACGTTGCTCTGAAGCCCTTTGTGTCAGCCCTGCTGGCCTACGTCAGCCTCTACGCTGCTCAGGAAGGGCCTGTGTCAGCCCAGACTGGGTTACGCTACCCCTGTGTTGCCCTGTCTGGGCTTGCGTCAGTCCTCCTGGGACTGCGTCAACCCTCCTGGCACTGCGTCAGCCCTCCTAGCCTCCTGTTGCCTTTGCGCTGCCCCTGCTGGGCTCTTGTCTACTCTGCGTAGTTGTTGCTTCCTTTGCGCTGCTCTAGTCTGCTGCTTCTCTACCCTCGTTGCACTCTTGGCCTAGGACTACACTATCCCCCTCGCAAATACTGCCCCTCTCCGCAGCTGAAACACTTCTGAAATTCTTAGCAAACCACACCCTAGAATTCCATCTTAGCTTCAATGCTCTGCGAATGTGTGTTCTCCAACTGACCCCAAGCCTTCTTCTTATACTTTTCTCGTTGAAACTTCGACAGTCATGATCTAATCTTGAATCGATGACGAAGATTAGAAGATGTTTGATCCACGTCACTTAAATGATTCTCATCACATGTTTAATTTAATTAACTTTAATCTTTTAATTTTCCTAAGTTAGACTTAGGGTCCTTGATTAAAAAGATTAATTAATTAAATATCTCTTAAATAGGATGGAATTTCCCAAAATGTTTTCTGGGTCTTGGAGATCTTATGTACTCTTGTTCCTCCACAAAGTTTAGGAGCTAGAGCACATCTGATGCTACCCCAACACCTCAAAATCTCAACATCTCCTACTGTGTGTGTTTTTCTCTTCCATGTGACATCAATTCTATGTTTGCAAAACCCTCTGCGTCCAACCTTTGAAAATTCTAAAACTGGAATCCTATTGCAGCAACCAGTATTATTTCTTCTGATTGTTAATTATTTAACAATTTATCTACAACGACAAATATCGAATAAACACACTGCAACCTTCATAAATAAAATTCTGCGAAAATTAAAAATAGTTCTAGAAACTGAGAAATGCTGGCACACACACATAAAACATGACACGATTATTTTTGGACAAATGTCCCCGGAAAAACCCAACTTGGGAAAATAGTGCAGCAATGAGGGGTTTTATTATTATGCAGTAGTGAAAATTTGAGTACAATCTGGATGCCTGAAACTACCAATCTAAAGCAAGAAAAATATGAGCAAAATTATTGAAGGCAATTACCCTTCCTCCACAAGCAATCCCGTCAAAACTTGCCTACAAAAAACTCGGCCTCCTGAAGCCTCTGCGCAGTCTTCTTGACGTCAAGCCTCCAACCATTCTCTGATGAAGTCGTTCTGCCTTCTACTGCTGAGGAAATTGTCTCTCTGGCCCTCTAGAACCTCCATCCCACCTCTGGAACTGAGAACGATTCTCTCTCCAACAAATTGAATTGCCCTCTCTAAAACAATTGCGCAGTCCTCTGCGTTGCCTCACTGAGAATAACTCGGCCCTCTTGTTGCCTCTCCGGATCACTGTCCCTGCCCCTCACACACTACTTCGATCTCTGGCTCTCACCGACAACTCACTGATGCTACTCTGGAAATCGAACTGCTCAAGTGTCTTCTCCATCACCACATCGATATCCTCTTATTGTTGGAGCACCAACGGCAAAGATTAAAATTTAATCAATGGCTAGGATCATCTTTGGATCGATCCGTTTGAGTTTTTAGATGATTCTCACCTTATCTCAATTAATATTGATTAATTAACCATATTCCCTAAGTTTAGACTTAGGAAATATTTAAAATACGGTTAATAATATAATTGAGACACTTCTAGGTGGAATTTCCAGAAATTATTTATGGGTTTTGGAGATCTCATGTATTTTAGCCTCTCCACAAAATTTCGTGGCTAGAACACATCCGATGCTACAAAAACTAACACAACCAAGGAATCTGCTCAGCAAAAGTCTGAGTTGCAGCTGCTCCCTCTGACTGTTGGATTCACTATCCCGGGTTATTCGACTTTTCTACCAACCTACAACTGAAAATCAAACTGTTGCCCCCGTAATTTGGCCTGCCTATCAAGGAACTATGCTGCCTCTGAAATTTTCGGCCTGTTGCTCCCTCTGATCAGCGAAATTTTCCTCTTCGCTTCTGAGCTTCCCAGATGATCACTCACGCTCTAATACCATGTGAAAAATTCAAAATGGAAATCCTATTGCAGCAACTGGAATTTATTTTTCTAATTGTTAGTTAATTTAACAATTTATCTGCTATGACAAATATCAAATAAACCACACTGCAACCTTCACAAATAAAACTGCGGAAATAATAGAGCTAGACACTGAGAAAATACTAGCACACACACACAAAAAAACGACACTGTTATTTTTTAACAAATGTCCCCGGAAAAACCCAACTTGGGAAAATCGGTGCAGTAGTGAAGGTTTTTATTATTATGCAGTAGTGAAAATCTGAGTACAATCTAGCTGCACAAACTGGCAATCCACTACAGGAGAAATTGGCCACAAAAATTAGTGAGGCAAATTTTGTCTAACCCGACATTGATCCAGCTCCAAAACTGGCTATGAATGGGCTCCACGAAACCCCTTGCGTCAGCCTCTGCATCAAGCATGCGCAGCCACTAAGACACTCTGTCTGGAACTGCAACTAATCAAATCGTCTTCCCAATCCAACCTCTGAGAATGACTCGCTGGCCTCTTCCTGAAAACTTCTCGACCTCCAACAACTGAATAGACCCTCTATCTAGCCAAATCGAAATCTACCTTTGAAGCTTCCTCGTTGCCTTTGCGCGGCCTCACTTAGGAAACTCGACCCTCCTATAGATAACTCTCCGGAAATGGAAAATCTCCTTCGGACTCACTGTGTCTTCCTCGATCTCTAGCTCTTCGGCAATTGTTGCTACTCTCTGGAAATCGATCTGCCAAGAAAATCAAAATTCTAGTGTATCTGGTGTATATTCTTCAAGTGCCCATCGACCTCCTTTTATAATCCACTGTTGGAGCACCAACGACCAAGATTAAAACTTAATCAATGGCTAGGATCATCATGGAGTCAATCAGTGTGAGTTTCTAGATGATTCGCACCTTGACTTAATTAATTCTGATTAATTAGACATGTTCCATAATTTTAGACTCAAGAAATATTTAAAAATTGGCTAATAATCTAATCAAGCCATCTCTAGGTTGAATTGCCATAAACGCTTTTTGATTTTTTGAGATCTCATGTATTATAGCCTCTCCACCAAATTTTGTAGCTATAACACATATGATGCTACAAAAACTAACATTATCGTGAGAGACCAGTGCCTTGATGGAGTCAAATACTTGCTTTATGTTAATTATATAACAAGTAACCGTATGAACAATTGTTGCTTTTGGATGCTTCACTATCCTAAATGAGATGCAACTCCTAAGAACTAAGTGAAATGCAGAGCTTTGGTTTATTTTAATTTATATGCCTAACTAGTTGGATCCTTCCTCTCAACGGTTTTGAAGCTAGTCTCTAGAGTAAGTTGTGAGAGAAACCAAGTGGAAGTGAACTATGGCTTGATTAATGATCCCTCCCCTTGGGTTCTACCCACTCGATGCCTCTTGTGCTGTAGATATTGTGGCTCTAACAACTGTAAGGTCACCGTGTTAACCACTAAAGAGGGTCTAGGCTCTGTAATCTGGGTGAGAAAGGTGGTCCTATATCTCTATCAACCAAGCTTATGCTTGGAGGTTAATTAATTAATGCAAAACTAGGCCTAAGATGCAAGTGCAAAGTATGAGTGAATACTCTTAAGGTGAGATTTTTAAAGTTTTTTAAGTACTTAGAGTCAAGTTATAATGATATTCAACTTAGGACAATGAAGTACTTGGACGATGAATTAATTTCAGTCTTCACCATAAGAGAAAATGCTCTAAATGAACGTTGCCAGAAAATGTTATAAGTAGAAAAACACTTGTGAAATAGACAAGATTAATGTTTCCTTCAACAATTAGATAAGGATCTTTAAGCACAATTAGCTAAAACAATGACACTCCAATTTACTAATTAGATACAAGAAAGGGATCCTTATGAACACAATTAGATCTCTTATCACAATTATGATTAAACTTGATCAACTACTTTAAGAGTGACAAATCCACAAGAGCTATCTATTCAACAATGTCAATGAAAAGCAATGTATCCACTTATCCAATAACAATGAGAAACAAGAGCATTAATCCACAATGTATTCTTAGAGCCAATATCATCAAACGATTATCAATCCAATTAGAGCACTTGTGTTAGAAATATGCTCATGCAAGAGTGCAAAATGGATGTCAGTGACGGAAGAGAGGCAAAAATGCAATGAAATGCAAAATGGGGCAGCCAATAGATAAATGATTTCAGTAGTAAGAAAATCACCAAATTCCACTAGAAAACAATTATTTAATAAGCACAAGATGCTAGGAACAAGAGCCAAGTGAAATTATATGACCTTTTTTCCACCACAGTAAATTTTATATCAGACCTTTAAATTATTATGACAGTGTTCAAATAATGATCAAATATGCCAAGAGATGCAAGCCTAAGCAATGCCAATGACTTGCCAATGATAGAATATGCTTATAAATGGATTATTATGCCAAAATTATATGATTTTATCACTGTTGTAAGTGAATTTATATGGCTGTAGCAAACATATCATAACTGAAAATTAATTCACAGTCCACAAAATTTCCAGATATGCATCCAATTTGATGGTAGGATTAATTCTTGATGTCTTATGTGATTAATTAGCGAAATTAGGCTTATTTTAATTGCACTTAAGCCTTGAATATGTTTCTGTCATAAATTGTTTAATAATTCAAGATGAGGCCAATGATGAAATAAAAGGGTTAAAGAGCAAACTAAGATGCCTAGTGGTCTTGTAGATGACTAGAGAGGCTCTCAATGAACTTGACAACCTGCACCCACCAAGTTAGCTCTAGAATTGTTGCAAAACCAAATGTTAGAGATGAAATATTAAATCAATGTCTGAGTAATGGATGAATGAGTGCTAGAATGAGAGGTTAGGGTTAGGGAACCCCAACACTAGGGCTAGAAAGGGCCAATGAAAGGCTGGAAAGGGAAAGCAAGGGTAGCGATGAGGGAGAAGAGGCTTAAAGCCACGACCAAGGAGGAGAAGCCCTCTAGGGCTGATTTCAAGCCTCAAAACACTAGCATTGGGCAAGAGAAGGCCCAAAAAGGGCCAGCGGCTAAGGGATAAGCCCCTTAGGGGTTGTGGCTAAGGGTCAAAAAGGGGCCGAGGGCCAAAGGAGGCTCCCCAAGCTCATGGAAATGGCAGAAAAGGGAGGTTGACGCCTCCAAAGGCATGCGGCTAGGCAAATGAAGGGGTCGAGGGCCCTAAGATGCCACGACAAGCCCTAAAATGGTTGCGCCAAGCCAAGGAGGGGGGTTGAGGGCTTGAAAAGACCTAGAAGGCTCACGGGTAGGCTGGAGAAGGAGGACGGCTAGGCCTAAGGGCCTCGAAAAAATTCCATAAACATGCAATTGCCAAAACTCACTGTGAAAATGTTGGGCGGTTTCCCTTCTTCAGATGGAAGTTGAGTTGTTGGAAGCTAGGGAGGCTATATCTTACACTCAAGGGCCTAGATCAGCCTTCCTTGCTTGAATGAATAGCCCAAAAAAATTTGTTGCTTCAAACCCTTGAGCTATCACCTTCAAAATGAATAAAAGAATTCCAAACCCCAAATACCCAAGTGCTACAAAATGAAATTGGTTAGGAAAATTATTTACAAACGTACAATATTTACAAAATTAAATTACAATCTCTTATTAGCATATAAATTCTTTTTATCCCAAAAACAAATAATAATTTTGAAAAAAAAAAATTGAATAAACAATGGATGAAGAATTTTGAATGATTAGATTGGCCAAACCCTTCTACAAAATTAATTACCACGACAAAATCTCAAAGCCCAAAAATAGTCGGCTCTTCCCCACTGTCTATGAAATTGGAGCCTGTTGACCACTCTACGTCAATGACCCCATAGTAGTACACCCTTTTTTTCGCAAAAGGGATCCATCATGTTTAAGTGTACGTGCCATTCAGACTTCATCATCAGCCCACAGTTTTATGAATATGTCAGCTCATTCTGCATATGTAAAAGATAAATAATCTCAATATGACCACGTTTGTATGTAATAGCCTAGGTAAACCTATGGTTTTGGTGACGATCTCCATTCTAGAAGGTTTTTTGTCTCACTGATTCATCTATGTCTCTAGACACAAATGATCGGCAGAGTTTTTCCTTACACTCTTACCCCAAAGCTAGAGTAGATTTTGTCGCTAAGATCTTAGGCGAGTCCTAGTGTTTTAGATCGAGTCTATGTAAAAGTAATTTAGGAATAATCCTAGCTAATTGGCTAGATTATTTTATTACAAGTCACTTGGTCTACTGGATTATATTTTGTGTCGCAGAAATGGGTATTTTTTGCAGGTCTATAACGAACGGGTTTTCCCCTTTCATGTATTAAAATGTAAAATCTTGATGTAAAAAATATTTAGTGCATGGTCTCTCATAATTAAACACCATGGCTAAGTATTAAAGGGTTGGAAAAATAATTAATCCCCTCATAAGTCAATCAATTAAATTTTTTGGCCAAATTAAATTAAAAATCCTAAGCCAGAAATTTAATTAATTTTATGTCCTAGGTAAATTTAAATTTTCCAAAGGCAAAATTCGTGGGTCTTAAAAAAAAAAAAATTAGAAGTCCCGGGCCAAGGGCATATTGAAAATTTTAAGAAATCTTGGACTCTTGTGTTGAGAATTTGGTAGGGCAGTGTTTAATTCAATTCTCTTACTTGATAACTATTTGTGTTATACTTTTTATGCTTCTATAGCTTAGATCCTATCTTCATTAGCTTATTATGTTCTTCATCATATCAATTATCAAAACAAAAGAGACACAGAATTTTAGCTCTTCAAGCCATGGCCAAAACCTCTCCCTCTTGGAGAGGAAAACCCAAACATAATTATTTTATAGATCTTTAATTGACAAGTACCATGACCATGACACTGACACTTGACACCAATATGCTACCAAGACCTTATCTCAGCTCTTTCTTGGCTCCTTATGCTGATCTCCTTTTTTTGCACCAAGTTTCACTAAACTGCACCAGTACTACACCAGTACTAGGGACTGAGCTCGACCTCTAGTGAACCCTTTCTCGGTCTTCTGCTCTTTAATACTCTAGACCAAGACCCCTTGACCTTGCTATAGAAACTTCTTCCTCGCACTTCCTTTCAGCACTTGATGATCTTATCTCTTCCTGAAGTGATCTTCGGCCTTTCCTTTGTTGGACATCCTTCTTAATTGTGGTACATTCCTCCTCCTTTGTGCATTGTAAACCACATTCTTATTACAGACTTTAACCCAAGAACATACCCTTCTATCTTCACTGAGATGTGACCTTTCTTCGCACTAACTGCAGTCCTGAATTGACCTTCGTTCTACCTCAGAGATGTGAGGTAAATGCTTATCCAAAACAGTGATGTATTGTCCTTATTTCTTGCGCTGAATGGTCCCTTCTATCTTCGCTGGAAAGTCACCCTTGTACGCTTATAATCACAGAACTGATCTGAACTTTTCCTTGTCCGAAATCTCAGAGATGTCCGAACTTGATGATGGTGAATGAGGCCGCAGACTTGTCTATATATAGGGACAGTCTTACCTTCTCTAGGCCGACTTTATCATCTACTATAAGGCCGACTTGTCAAGGAGGTATATCTTCCATATTTGAGCCGACTTACAAGGAGCATTTAGACAAGGTCTTGGAGCATATTATTTACATCAATAATTGACCTTCACAAGTATAACACTTCTTCATATACATGACTCTTTAATTATATATATTTATGACAAGATGACAAACCCCTAAAGACATCAAGAAGAAGTCTTGGACCTATAATAAAACTCCTTGCTCATGAAACCCATGAGTCAAGCATTTACAAATACATTTTATTATCTTTGTCTTCTTTATTACATAAATTCATAAATACAAGTCATTATGAAGACCGAACCTAGTTACACTTTCCAACACCTTAGACTTTAGTAGTTAAGTCAAAGTCAATTTTTTGAGGTAATTAACTCAAAATTATTATTTTTGAGTTAATTAAAAAGGAATTAAATGAAAATTTTGAAATTCCTCAAAAAATAAATAATTTCGACAGACGAGATTTAAAGATAATCAAATATTTTTCAACAGTCGAGATTACTTTGACAGGGATCAAACGAATTAGCCGTTGGAGAATTTATCTATAAAATTGAGGTCTGTGTCAGTCTATTTTTTTCATCCGATATTTGAATCATGTACTAAGCTCTCAAGCTCTCTTGTATATTTTCTTGAATTAATGCAAAAGTCTTTAGGGTTTCAACTTGCGGTGGTGTTCCTCTTCATGAATCTATGGTAACATCGTTTTAATTTCTGCAAATATTATTTGAAAATCGCAAATCAATAGCTCTCTTAGAATAACCTAAATACAGGTATCTTTTTCAGTTTGATGGATCTAGGGTAACATTTTTAATTTTGATTGAATTATTAGGTATCTATATTTCTTCAGAATTTTATTGTTGTTCTATTTCTCTACTTAGTTTGATGGTTGATTTAGTGTTTGTAGAATATCTCTAAGGTTTTCATTAAGCGTTTGGGAATAGTCCTCAGTTGGACCAGCCAACTCTCAACATATATTTTCTGAAGAGCCTACCTCATACTAACTTCAAAATTTATCTAAAGATTACATTTTTATGCATGAAGTTTTTGGGCTAGTACCTCTCTAAAAAACCAAAATATTTTAAATATTTTGTAGAAAATTTGATAGATCTGGCTAGTAAGAGCCATAGATCTTCAAATCTAGGAGCGGAGTTGGACTCATACTCCTGAGATCTAACATATCCACAACTCTTGTGCATAGATTAGTAGATATTTTGTATAGATCTGAAGATTTTCTAACTTGGGATTGGAATTTTATTTTCAAATATTTGTATATGTATTGGGTTTCTGGATTTTTGTTTTTGGTTTGTGCAGGTGTGGATCTGAGAGTTCTTCAAAGAAAACTCCAAGATCTAAGCAAGATCTAGGCCCTAAAGGGCAAGACCTTGTCTCAGAATACAAAATTTTGTAAGAATTTTCAGACAAGGTCATTTCATCAAAATTCATTTTCAGATCTGGAATTTCTCATAAAAATCCTGAAGTGATTTAAAGTAAAAAAAAAAGAATTGGAGTGAAAATTTTAATTTATGAGCAAGAGATTTATCGAAATTTTTAACCCTCTCGGTTTCTCCGTTGCCTGCTCGAGCCCAGTTCCTTGTCGACGGAAATTCCTTCCCTTTACGCTGCCTGTAGCAGCGTTTTTCTTCTGCACCTCCGCTTCCATCTCCTTTCTTCCCCGCGGCCTTCCTTAGCTCGCTATTTCTCCTTATCCCCTCAACCCTGCATCTCCCTGCTCCAGTCTTTTACCTTTCCTCCGTGCTAGTTCCTCTTCCACTGCCATTTTCCCTTCTCATCTCGAGCCTCGTTGCCTTTGTTCCATTCGAACTATAGCTCCCTCGGCCCTTGGTTGTCGTTGTCCTCATCCCTCTCCCGCTCGAGCCTCCTCACGCAGTCTCGTGCTCCCTGCCTATTGTTGTGTTTCCTTGCTGCCTCTCACTCCTCCTCGCTGCTCCCATCCCAAGCTCTCCTCTTCCGCTTGCCGACAGCTCCTTTCCTCTTGACATCTCCATTTACTCCCTCACAGCCTTATAAGTAATCAAAATTACACCTCTCACCCTCAACTTTCTACTATGACACACTTTGAGGGGTTAAAAATGTGTTTTGAACCCTCAAAACCCATTTTTCCTAAGTTTAGTTGGAAATCTGGCAATTAATTAAGTCAGAAATTAAATAAATGGAGAAAAATAAATATCCACACATGCTAAATGAGGTGGAAATGAGGTGGAAAATTATGGAGGAGTTAAAGTGAAGTCCCAAGGTGATGTGGACTCCTAAAATCAAGGAAAAGACGTGCTCAAATAAAATTGAATTTCTAGCATTAAATGAGAGCTGCTTACTTGGAAATTCGAATTTGTGAAGTTAGTGCATATTTGAGAGGATTTGGAATAATATTTGGTGGATATTTTTGTGGAAAATTGTCCCCACATGAGTTACCAACAATATACACTTTTCATTCCATCATAAAATTTGAATTTGGCACATAAGGGAAGAAGAAAATGATGTCCACTTGCCAGAATCCAATTTTTACACTTGGCAATGGAGCTCCACATATCAAATTCGAATTTGCCTTGTGATCTCCTCCCTCTCACAACTTGGCATTTGGTTCTTCATTGGGATTTGCTCCCAACTTTCTATATAATGGAGCCATGGGCTCTTATATTGCATCATGTAATACGAGCTCTTGTGCTTGGGGAGGTTCTGCCATGTTGTATACTCATCTTTCAATGAAATAACAAGACTTTGGGGTTCAAATATGAGGTGTTATTCTTCTATGGTTGTGGTATAATTCTTGATTGCGATCTTCATTTTCTATTGGTAATATTGTGTTTATTATTTCCATATGCTTGCAAAAGATTTGTTAGTGTAGAGCTATCTTGCACTAATATTTGGTTTTAGAGATTTATTCTAAATAGGGAATGTTTTAGTAGATTTTCATATAAATCTCTAAGATTTCTTTCTCATTATATTTTTCTAACCCATGTGGATCTAATGAGTTTATTTGAAGTTGTGTAGAAAAATATCTTTGGATCAAGCCTCAAAAGTGAGGGGACATTCTCAAAGGAATCAACCCACTCTTGAGCATGAACATGGAGGAACCCACATTGTGATATCCCAAAGTTTTATCTTTCGATTTGTGTTTGCAGGGTCTCTTGGGTTTGTGTTTGTGATCAAATCTATTCTATTCAAATCATTTATTTTAAATATTGTGCTTACATTGATCATATTTGTTAGTAAGAGCATCTTTCTTGACAAGACAGGGATAATAATCATACTCCCTAACCATCGGTCTAGTCCTTGTATACTTGTAAATACTTTTGCCATTTTTCTCATCTTTCTCCACTAATTTTTGGGTCCATTTTGCAGAGGTTTTTACAGCCTTTTCAAGAAGTATTTTATTACTAACCTTGGCAGGGACTTAGGCTCTCAAGGCTGTCAATCATATCAAAATTCCTTGCAGACTATCATCACCTTTTGGAGCAGATTTCATCATCTCAAGAGGCTAGAGTTTCAAGATATTATTCGAGGAGTCTCTCTTGTATTCCATTGCCGAATTTTGTGAAATATTCACTTCTTTCTCAAGAAGAGATTCTAGTGTATAAAATTCAAATATTTATTGTAAAATCCTTCTCGAAATTGGAGCCTTTCCTCACAGTATAGGAAGCTCTCATCATTGTAACAAGAAGTTAATAAAGAGCTGACTTTTCTTGAGGGAGCTTGGGAAGTTTTTCCCATGGTATCTCACCTACTCATTTAGAGGGAGGAAATCTTCTTGAGTGGTTAACTTTCTTTTGCCTAGTTTCTAATTTGCTCAACTAACTTACTTGCATTCATCATCTCGTTTGCTAATCTAATCTAGTTGTGAATGGTTAACTCATAACCTCAACACATAACAGTCACATTTTCATATTTTGCAATCAGACTTTCCAATCCATTTTCTTGTATCTTGTGTTGTGCAATCTATTTTTTCATTTATTTAAGTAAAAAACATAGCACTTTCATTTCATTTAGGAAGTTAACGTTTTCATGTTTCATGCTAATCATTAATTTTTATCTCGAGTCATCTAGTTGCAATTTTATATTCTTGTTGGGTTATTAGAAAACTTTGTATCTCACTTTTGTGCACAACTTTGGGGTAACCCTTTACAAGTCCATTTATTTGCAACTTCAGTAATCTAATTGTGTACATTTTATTAGCTCATTCCATTCACAAACAACTTATTAGCTTATGATATCATGCAATAATTGGCATATCACATCATTTTCCTTTCGAAGCTTGTGAGTTGGTATGTAAAAGCATTGAGCCAGTTTCCATTTTAATATTTCCATTTGAGTTGTTGATACATGTTTTATGGAGCATCATTGCTAGTTTATGTCGTATTGGGCTAAGCACAAATCTTAAGCACATTGTCATTAACATATATCAGTGGAATCAATTCACCCACATTTAGGCATTTCACTTTGCATTACTTGCATGTTTAAAATTTACCTTCAAACATAAACTTGGTTGATAGAAATTATAGGGAAAAAGGCTTTCTTGGAATCTTCCATTTGGTACGAAGTAAGGTAAAAGCGTATGACCCTGCAGTTATGAAGGTGGCTTGTCCCCTTGTAGGAACGAAGGCACACGCTGGCTCGTAAGACTCAGGGGACGGGTATTGTTAATGACACCCCTGTGCCCTTGCCCCCTCTTTCTTACAGTCACCCCAATTTTTACCCCTTGGTAAGAGCACAAAAGGAGGACATCTCACCTAGATTAGGCATTTTAGATTAAAAGTAACCAAAATTAATTGCATCCAAATCTAGTATAATTGCATCTCATGCTTTGATTCAGAAATCTATTTATCTTGAAAGCATTTTACTTCATTGAAGCAAATACATTTTCATTTCAAAGAGCAATACTCTGGAGGCACTAGTTTCTCATATGTTTCATGTTTATCTCATGTATTGATGGTTATTGCTCATATCACATTTTTTGCTTATAAATCTGAAGAAGTAATATATTTAACTCTAACAACTCTCCTAGAAACTCACATCTTTTAACTTAGTTTTCCAGTTAGAGACCACCCTCCACAGCTAACCTAGGAGATAGCTTAAACGGAGAGAGTCAGGATTAGTGTGACAGCCCCTTCTCTGAGTTCCTTGCCACCAACCACACCTTGTGGGGTTAAAGGCTTTCCCCGTTAACTAGTAGGTAGGTGTAGGTGGCAAGCGATAACATGAACCTTCTCCGATGTGAAATCCCCTTAGGGTTTCACGCTGTCTGTTCTCCCCAGCAATCTTTTGACCCATCTCCTCTATTTTCCTGGAGAGTTCATATACAAAGTTCAAGAGGAGATTTTCGAACTCCTTCTCGTCATCTACTACTTCTGCCAAAGGTGCTTCCTCCTCTGCATCCTCTACTGGAACATAGTCCCCCTCACCAAATGTGGGCTCGAGCCTTCGCTCTCGACTCCTGTACCGCTGCTTCTGGTAGGTGATGTATTCTTTGTCTCCGAGTGTCATACACTGATCTACTCCACAGGCTGAGCCAAGTCTATGAGCTCTGATACCACTATAATATTCCGAATAGGAAAAAAACAGCAATACAAAGCAACATAAACAAAAACTACAGCTAATATAGAGACACCATGAAAATCACTGCAAACATTTCAGAAAAGCTAAGCCATTTTATTATAAATATGGAAATAGGGAATGAGTACAAGAAGGTGATCAAAATGATGGCACCTTGGCTTGCTCAAGGCAAGCTAAAATAACTCTCAAAACCCCGCTATGGATGGTTGCTTCTCCTCTAGATTGTGTAACTCCCTGAGCTACTGCTGCTGCTGTTGGAAAATGTTGCTTCTGGCTGGAATGGAGCTACTCATTGGGTTCATTCCCCTGCTCAGAAAATTATGAAACTCTGGCTATGGACTCTCCTCCAAAAACTCGGAAAAACCCAGGAAGGAATTCCGAAAAGGCTGACCCCGGAATCTGACCCCCTTGGGAAAATTACGCACTTCTGGTGAGTACGTTGGCCTCTCAAGTGAATAGCTGGAAATGTTGGCCTCAATCTTCTCCAAAAGAAAACTTGTGAAGGGTTGATCCCCTCACACTTCTCCCGGACTAAAATTATTGAAGATCCCTCACTCCCGGAGCTGCCCTCCTCCAAAACTGTGTAACCTCTGTGAGAGACTGCGCTGCCTAATGACTGTGTAACTCCTGGATGGATAGCTCTGCGTGATCTGCTCTAAAAACTCAAGGTAAAGTTCCTCACCTGAGCGGCCACTCAAAGTCCCCCAAGGCTGAGGTTGGGATCTCCACTCGGAGACACCCGTGTGTGGAACAACACTTGCAGACTTAGCTAAACAGCGTAAGCGTGCTCAATATCTGTTAGACAGAAATTTTGAAGATGCATAATAGAATGAATGAGAAGCTAGGCCATCACTCCCTTTTATGCTTGAGACCCTAACTCTCCCTTGGGCCCCACTATGTTGCGCTGTCCTCCTTTGCCACACTGCCTACTCTACGTTGTCCTCACCCACGCTGCCACTGGGTTGCCTGGCCCACGCTGCCTCTACGTTGTCCCTCTCCCTGCGCTGTCACTTGGTCCCCCTGGACCCCATGCTGAAATTAGAATGTTGGCTAAGTGACTTTAGGGAGTTTATTTCTCCTAAGTTGGGTTATGGGTCCCAGCACCCTTTTATTTATGGTTGAACATTAGAAAAGCAAAATCTGAGCAAAATTTAATATTGCCAATTAGCTGCTGCTAATTGGGAATATTACAGAAGTGCAGAGCAGTAGCAACGCATGCATAGGAGTGTAGCGCAGTGCAGAGCAGCAGCATCGCAATGCATTAGAGGGACAACGCAATAGTTACCAGCAGTCAGAGTCTTTAGCAGCGAGGTGCATCCACTGAACACTTGTTCAGTTTTGGGTGAGTTCAGTTGTTTCTCTCAGCAGCTGAGTTGCTATGCAGATGCAGTGTTAGCAGTGGCAATGTTAGCAACATAGCAAATGCAGCATGTGATAGGGATCTGTAATACGGATGCAGCGGTGGTAGTGACAGTGTCATGGGCAACAGTACAGTGGCAGTAGCAACACAGTGGTTGATAGACACAAGCAACGCAGAGGATGCTTCAGGGACAAAGCAGTATGCAACAGGGATATTGTTAGAGCACCTTCCTCGCTAAGAGGGAGTGTTGATTTTTGTAGCATTGGAAAATGTTCTAAGCCCCATATTTGGTGGAGAAGCTTAGGCACGAGTATTCCAAAGAACCCAGAAACCATTTGTGAAAATTCCACTCGGTTAATGTTTTATTAAAATAATTAATTATTTTAATGGAGACCCTAAGTTTAAAACTTGGGGAAATTAAATAATTAAAGGAAATTAATAAAACAAAGTGAGAATAATCTAAAAAAGGTGGAGATCAAGTCATGTTATAATCTTAGCTATTGATTAGAGATCTAATCTCGGTCGTTGATTTCTCAACGAGAAGACTATAAAGGAAGGCTTGAGGGTCATTTGGAAAGACACATGGAGTGAATCTTGAGATCGAATACTTCTGACGGAGCAATGCTCGGGACGAAGTTCAGATCTAAGTTATTCAGTGTAGTGAGGAGGCAGAGTAGCTTTCTCAGCCAGAGAATCGTCAGCAGAGAGAGGCAGGAAGACATCTAGCAGAGCCAACGCAAAGCTAGTCAGGGTGACGCAGAGGCTGCACAAATCCAGTCAGGGCTATGTAGAGGTTGCGCAGAGGTTCAGAGGGTTTTCGAGATTCAGCTGTCGGATCAGATCCAGAAGCCAGAAACCTTGGTATGAGACCGAGAGGCCCAGATCTGTGAATCCAAGAGTCAGATCGATCTGTTGCTGGGGTGACGCAGTGCCTAAAGGAGGTGACGCAGGGCCTACGCAGTCACTGCACAGAGACCTCAAGAGGTAGCTTTTCCAGTGACCAAATCAGTCGGATTTTCCAGTGATTGTGTGAGGTAAAACTCACAATTTCTTTCTGTCAGTATTTCTCTCCAAAACTGAATAACCCTTGAGGTATTCAGAGATGTATTCAGGATTTGCTACTGCTTAATAATACAAACTCTCAAATCTGTTGCACCGGTTTTCCCGCATTGGGTTTTTCCGAGGACTTGTGTCCAAAAAAAATTGTCCTATGTGTGATTGATTTCTTGCTCAGCTTGTTTTGGAATCATATTTTTATTCAGTGTAGGATGCTTCAGTAGTTACTACAATAATCTAGATCTGAATTAATAATGTAAAAGTAATTTACATAATACGAGAAGTACACTCAGTTGTTGCAGTAGGATTCCTAAGATTGTTAGATCTAGGAATTTTCACACTGGGTACGTTAGATTTTCAGGAGAGGTATCATTAATCACACCTTAGTGTACTTCACCTTAACTTCTCTCTACCACTTACTACGAAATCAGGCTCAATATAGAAAGGATTGAAGGGTTTAAACTTAGAATAGGCATTTAATTAAAAATAACCTAGATTCTTGCATTTCACATTAGTCATAGGATCTGCATTACATATAAGATAGTCATTCATCCAATCAGCAGTTGCTCATCAATTATTTGGTCCAAAATTTCTTAGCAAGATAGTTGACTCCACAAGGCATTGGTATCAATCATCTAAATCAAATCAAATCCTTTAAATCTTACTAGATCTAATACAAGTATTTGGTCGCTTAACTGTCTCCCAAGCTGGTTGGTTCCCAACTAATTCTCCTTCATTCCATTTCCATAGGGTCTACCCCCCTTAGTTTGCTATAGGGAGACAGCTTAAACGGAGAGATTGGGGATCAGGGTGACAAACCCCGATCTGAGCCGTTGTCCGGGTGCCTAGACATTATGTGCGACAACAGAGCCCCAGGGCTAGCGTACCTGTAAATCTCTATCATTTTCTCAAAATAAAATTGTTAGATCATATGGTGAATCAAATCACCTAAGATAGCATGTACCAATAGAATGTTCTTATCACCGACAAATGAAATAGCAATTTATTAAAAAATATTTAGTACAATATAGGATCACGCATAGCTAACACATACCACAGATCAAAAGAAGAAGAACACCATGAATTGAACCCCAAAGTCTTTCTATTATGATAAAAAAATTTCAGCAAAGCAGTAGTGCAATACCAGTGTTGCAAAATTACATAATCCAAAGATATCAAATAGAAGCTAAATGGCTTCAACTTTCCTTATATAGAGAAACCCCTCCTAGTGGAAAATAATGGCTAGTTGGCTTGATCCTCACCAAAATAACCTTGACTGTTGAAAATAACTTTATCATCTTTTAATCTCCACTGTCAATTTTTTTATTCTGAGGAAAAATTCGAAATTTTCTTAAAAACCATTTTTTATTAATCCAAAAATTAATATTTTGGATTAATTTTCTCAAAAATTTGACTGACTTAACCACCAAGGTCCAAGGGCTCAAATTTTCTTAAAATATCCATTTTTCCCTTTGTGTAAGACCTCCAAAAATTGACTTCTTTTTTACCCACAATTTTTTTTTTTTTGTAAGTTAGGCTAAACTATATTAGATCATAAAAGAAATTTTACATGGGCACTGGACTGAAATGGCAAGTGCTGCTTAGCCAATTCCAGCCTTGGTAGTTTTCAAAATAAAAGAGGTATGGGCCTGCCTCCTAGGAGGAAACCAGCCCCTTAATAGAGTCATACAGTCATGAGTTACAAAATGTTCCGTAACACATAAAAACAAAATAGCTATAGTATGTCCTGAGTTGACACAAAACAAAGATGAACCGATCTACCACACAGTCATGGTCTTCCTTCATCTCCCTCTGTTGCGGGGTCCTCCTCATCGATGAGGCATCCATATTCATGCGCTATGGCCTCCTCCTCAGCTGTAGGCTCGCGCGGGAGCTTCGGGGGGGCCGCGCAGATGATAAGAGCAACCGGGTACTCTGCATCTAAAACTCTAGTTCAGACTCCATCCAAATCCATGATCCAAACGTCTGTCTCCTCCTCCACTGGCTCGTGAACAGGGAGCGGCTCGGATTTTCGAGGAGTAGGTGTCTCAGAGTGCGCTATGGTAGATTTTTTGGGGCCTCTTCTGCCCCTAGTCTTCTCCGACGTTAAGACAATCTCTTCCTGGGTGCAGTCAGGTGTTTGAGTTGCCTCCCTTTCAAGGCTACCTGAAGAGGAACCTTCAATGGATTCCAGATGCTGGTCTTGGCTGCTGTGGTAGCGCCCCGAGAACGCACCTCTATGGCTACCCCTGATGGGCCTTTGACGTTGTCGCAGGGCCATGGAGAGGATATCGAGCAAAGAGAGAGGAGTTGGGCCAAGAGCAGGGAGATGCGCAGTTGGAGTACGCGCAGCAAAGGTGCACAGCGGGGGAGCTCGCCGTGGATAGTGTGCAACAAGGAGAGGCACAGGAGGAGGGGCTTGCAACAGGGAGGCGCACAGCAGGGGATGCACAACAAGGAGGATCACAAAGGGAGGGGCACGCAGCAGGAGGGCACGCGACAAGGGGCTTGCAGCAGGGGGAGCGCGCAGTGGGGAGGACAATGGCAGTGGAGATGCACGAGGGAAGCTGGAGACTCGACGTGATGGCGTGGGGAATAATAGCGATGGCCGAATGAGGAGCTTCAAAGCCTTTTGAATACCTGTGGCACAAGCGCAAATGCGGTGAGGGACATTCCAAGTGTGACTGCATGTGATACGAAGTATGGCAAGAGGTCAGGTGTGGCAGAGCACCGTTATGAATGATTGACGAGATGAGTTAGAGTTGGTGTTGCAGGGCAGTGTCAGCCTGAGCATGGGAGGATTTGTCCTCACAGGGCAGGGCGACGTCAGCCTGAGCATGGGAGGATCTATCCTCGCACGATTTGAACATGTCACCCGCATCCGGGGACCCACAATTTTTTTATTATTTTCCACTTGGAGAGATTAATTTCTCTATAATTATTTTTTGACTCAAAATTAATTAATCCTCTGGCTTCGGATTTTTATTTAATTTATCTAGAAACATTAATCAATTGTAATATTCCGAATAGGAAGTAAACAGTAATATAAAGCAACGTAAACAATAACTACAGCAAATAGAGAGACATCATGAAAACACTGCAAACATGGAGAAAAGCTGAGCCATTTTATTATAATTTTGAAAGAGGGAAAATGATTACAATGGTGATCAGAATGATGGCACCTTGGCTTGTTCAAGGCAAGCTGAAATCACTATCAAAATCCCACTGTGAATGGTTGCTCTCTCTCTGAACTGCGTATCTCCCTGAGCTATTGCTGCTACTGGAAATGTTGCCTCTGACTAGAATGGAGTTGCTCTTTAGGGTTGTTCCGCCGCTCAAAATGGTATGAAACTCCGGATAGGAGCTCTCCTCCAAAAACCAGGAAGGAATTCCGAAAAGGCTGACCCTGTAATTTGACCCCCTTGGGAAAATCACGCACTCCAGGTGAGTACGCTAGCCCTAAACTATAACACTGAAAATGGTGGCCTCCTCCTACTGCAAAAGATGACTTGTGAAGGGTTGATCCCTTCACACTTCTCCCGGGCTGAAATCCATGATCTCCCTCCACTCCCGGTGCTGCCTCCTCCCAAGACTGCGTAATCCTTGAGTGTGACTGTGCTACCTTAGGGATTGTGTGGCCCCTGGATGAAAGGCTCCGCGTCCTCTACTCTAAAAATCGATGGTGAAGCTCCTCATCTAAGTGGGCACTCGAAGTCCCCGAGGCTGAGGTTGGGATCTCCGCTCGGAGACACCCGTATGCTGAACAGTACTTGCAGACTTTGCTAAACAGTGTAAGCGTGCTCAATGTCTGATAGACAGAAAATCAGAAGATGCATAATAGAATAACTTAATGGCTAGCCTCTCCCTCCTTTTATGCTTGAGAGCCTAGCTCTCCCTGGGGCCCCACTCAACTGCGTTGTCCCCTCATGTCCATGTTGTCCCCAATAGACTGCGATGTCTTGGCCCACGCTGCCACTGTGCTGCTTGGCCCATGCTACCTCCACGTTGTCCCTCTCCCTATGCTGTCACTTGGCTCCCCTGGGCCCCATGCTGAAATCCGAATTTGTCAAAGTGACTTTAGGGAGTTATTTTATCCTATGTTTGGGTTATGGGTCCCATCACCCCCTTTATTTTATGACTAAACATTAGAAAGGCAAAATCTGAGAAAAATTAATATTGCCAATTAGTTGCTGCTAATTAGGAATATTGCAGTCCTCCCCGCAAAAATGTTGCTTGTCCTCAAGCAACTGCAAAGATGGATGCTGCAAAATCTTCTCACTCTCCCAAGTAGCATCCTCATCCGGCAAATTCCTCCATCTCACCAAGTACTCCCTGACTATCCTGCTCCGTAGTTGTCTCTCCCTGTTGTCTAAGATGGCTTCTGGCTGTAACACCAAATTACCCTCATCATCTGTAGGTGGGAGCTCTTCTGTATCACCTGCTGCCCCAATGCCTTTTTCAGGCATGATACATGGAAGATGTTGTGTATCCTGCTACCTGCTGGCAACTCCAACTCATAAGCAACCTCTGCTATCGGGCAGATCGCCCTGTAAGGTCCATAGAAGCGGGGCTTGAGCTTCGCGGCCCCTTTCTGCTTCAGCGTGGATTGCCAGTACGGCTGAAGTCGTAGGTAGACCAAGTCACCTACCTCAAACTGCCTCTCTACCCGCCCTCTGTCGGCATATAACTTCTGTTGATTCTACGTTGTGGCTAAGATATCCTTAAGAGCTCGGAGTATATCCTGGCTCTCTTGGATCTAGTCCTTGGCCCTGGGGGCCTTGCTAGCTCCAAACATAACATCAGCAAAAATCAGAGCATGATATCCATATAAAGCATAAAACGGAGACATATCGATAGACATGTGGAAAGTGGTGTTGTAGCAGTATTCTCCAAAATGCAGCCAATGCAACCATGCCTTCTGCTGCCTCGTGACATAGTTTCACAAGTCACCCTCCAGCCACTTGTTCACTATCTCTGTCTGCCCATCCATCTGAGGGTGATAGCTGGTACTAGGAGTCAACTCTATACCCACCAAAGGAAAGAGCTCCTACCAAAAGCCGCCCATGAAACGGCTATCCCTGTCACTGACGATGGTCTTCGGAAGACCATGCAATCTGAAAATATCACGGAAGAACAGCTCCACCACCTATGCAGTTGTGTCTCGCGCTGATATGGCAAAGAAGTGAGCATACTTTGTTAGTCAATCAATGACCACAAAGATGCAATCCTTGCCCTACACCATGGGCAACCCAATAATGAAATCCATCGAGATGCTTTCCCACTTTCCTTCCGGAATGGGAAGCGGCTGTAGTAATCCGGCTGGGTGGCTCATCTCCCCTTTGTTCCTCTAACATACCTCGTACTCCCTGACATGCCGAAGTACGTCCTCCTTGAGGCCTCTCCAAGATAACCTCTCCCTTATAGCCCTGTAGGTCTTCGTGAATCCTTGATGGCCCGATAATGGTGAATCATGGGAGGCACGCAGTATCTTCTCCTTGAGCTGAGAATCCCCAATCAAGAAGATCTTGTCCCTAAAGTAAATGACCTCGTCCATCACCCTGTACCTGCCATTTGTGATTTGACCATCCAACACCTCACAAGCAAAGCAGTCCTTGGAGTACTCCACCAGTAGTTGAGCCCTCCAGTCTATATCTATGCTCATCAAGGACAGCGCTGCTGGTCTGTGTGATAGAGCATCAGCCACCACATTGTTCTTCCCTTTGACATAAACAATATCAAAGTCATAAGCATGGATCTTACTAACCCACTTCTGCTGCCTTTCCTGCAACTGCTTCTGTTCAAGGAAAAACCGGAGGCTATTGTGATCAGTCCTCACCCGAAACCTGTTGCCTACCAGATACTGCTGGAATTTGGCCAGTGCATGCATAATGGCCATCATCTCCTTGTCATATATAGGATACAATCTCTCATGCGGTAATAGCTTCCTGCTCTCGAAAGCTATGGAGTGACCCCCCTGCATCAAAACTGCGCCCATAGTATTAAAAATCGGCCGGCTTGAACCAGAAACCAGTCAAACCGGTCGGTTCATTAGCTAACTGGGTCAAACTAATAGAAAAACCGGGTTCAACCCTCCTCTTCACCAAAAAAACCGGTCCAATCGGTGCTAACCGGCTGGTTCCATCCTAAACCGGCCGGTTCATTGCCAAGCCAACTATGGACCCCACATAATGCAAATTTTTGAGTTTTGGAGCTTTTTTGAGGGAAATTTAAGGTTGTTTTCCTCCAAAAATATCCCCTCTAAGAAAAGCATGCCTACCCTCTCATTTTCCTGCCACATCCTGTTGGAAATTAATGGTAATGTTAAATTCTTAAAATAAAAGTGACATTTCCTTTTACTTAAATTTTTAACATTACCATGAAATGACTCAGGGTGTTTAAGAGTGGTTTCGACCTCATTGGATTTCATATGGAGAAACTAGAATTTTAGATTTCACTCAAAATTCAGCAAACTTGATGGTTTTCAGGATTTCATGGTTTGGGGGTTTGCAATGTTTCCATTTGATTCTATCATGTGTAAGGGTATGAGGTTGGCATTTGATCAAGAGCATGAAGTCCTTTAAGAACCTTGATGTTGGTGGTATTGATTGTTGAACTCCCCTACCGTGGCCTTAACAAGAATGTACCCTTCACTCAAAGGAAAACAATTGGTTAGGCATGCTAATCTTTTTCTACCGCATTTTAAGGTTGAGGAGATGAACCCTTCACTCAAACCAAAATCATTGGTTAGGCATGTTAAACTTTTTCAATTTCTATCATGTTGTAAGGTTGAGCAATCCAAGTCTGAAGACTTTGAGCTAGATGATGTTTATGTATCTCTTGTTGATGATCCCATTTCTAGTAGCGATGAATCAATGATGAGTTTCATGAGAGACCATGTTGCTCGGTGATTTGTAGTTTTGATGTCTATTTTTGCTACTACTACTACTACTAAAGTTGTAGAGGAGTTTTAGGAGTCCTCAAACTTTGAGCCATATTATTTATGTAGCTCATGTTGATGATCCCTTGTCTAGTAGTGGTGATGATTTTGATCATGATGAGTGATCATGTTGTTGATCACTAATATGTAGTCTTGTATTAGGCCAATGGCCTCATAGCTTGTAGCATTGTTTTTGGACTTTATGGGCGATTTGGAGCCTCATTGCTTATGTATTTTTCGATGATATGTATTTCACTCGGTGCCATTTTGATATATTCACCTTTACATGGTATATAAATGAACAAACTTTGCATATTTTGTCTCTATTGGCTTGGAATCATGGTTGCAAATCTTAAAAATAGTTTTTTTATTAAAAAATAATTATTTAATGTATTTTTTAAAAACTGGTTCGTTTAAACCTGACCAGTACCGGTTAGACCGGTTACGGTCCGGTTACCGGTTCATTAGATCCACCAATCCGGTCATCGGTTCTGGTTTTTAATACTATGACTGCGTCTACTCCCTCTCCTGAAGCATCACACTCCAAAATGAAGGGCTGCGTGAAATCCGACAAGGCCAACACTGGGCAACTACTCATCACCTCCTTGAGCCTGTCAAAGGCTCTCTGCATTGTATCAGTCCAACTGAATGCCCCCTTTTGGTGAAATCTGTGAGAGGTGCAGCAAGGTGGGAAAATCCCTTGACAAACTTCTGGTAATAGGTCCAGATGCCTACAAATCCTCGGAGTTCTGTCACATTCTTCGGCTCCGGCCATTCCCAGATGGCCCGGATCTTCTCCTCGTTGACTCTAACTCCGTCCACACCAATGATATGCCCCAAATAGAGCATCTTTGTCAACCCAAACTCACACTTGGAAAGCCTAGCATAGAAATGTTGCTCCTCCAAAATATGCAGTACAGCCTCAATGTGTTGCAAATGCTCCTCTCAAGTGCGGCTATATATAAGGATATCATCGAAGAACACTAGCACGAACTTCCTCAACTGACCACGAAAGATGTGGTTTATACAAGACTGAAAAGTGGTCGGTGCATTGGTTAGCCTGAAGGGCATCACCAAAACCTGCCCACGGTACGTTGCAGCTCATCTCCCTGCATGTACCCACCACCTCTGTTCTAGTTGCGGGGTCTGTTGTTGTTCTTGAGCTAGCAAAAGTCGTGGAAAGTGAGAGCTTTACCAAACTCTCGCCCATAAGACTGATACTCTACAAAATAGTCCCCTAAATGAGCCACCTCTGGCTACTGGGGTCCTCCCGTTCCAGTACCTGTAGTCAAGAATGTGGGCATCGTGGAACATGGGGGAGTGTGTGGCACCACCTGCTGCGCTGTGTTCTGCTCCTGTATGTGATGGGAAGTGTCAGATCCCTCACGGATGTGAGAACCCCTTGGGTTTTCACGCTGTCTGTTATTAGCAGCAAACTTTTGTCCCATCTCCTTTATCTTCCTCAAGAGCTCCTGCACAGACTTTAGAAGGAGATTCCCGAACTCCTTCCTGTCATCTCTTTCTACAGCCATAGGTTCTTCCTCCTCTACGTCCACCACTAGAACGCAATCCCCTTCTCCAAATGTGGCCTCGAGTCTCCGCTCTTGGCTCTTGTACTGCTTTGTCCGGTAAGTGATGTATTCCTTTTCTCTAGGTGTCATAGACTGATCTGTTCCACAGGCTGAGCCAAGGCTATGAGCTCTGATACCACTGTAATATTCCAAATAAGAAATAAATAGCAATATAAAGCAACATAAACAATACCGAATAAGAAATAGCAATATAAAGCAACATAAACAATAACTACAGCAAATAGAGAGATATCATGAAAACACTGCAAACATGGAGAAAAGTTGAGCCATTTTATTATAATTCTGAAAGAGGGAAAATGAGTACAAAGGTGATCAGAATGATGGCACCTTGGCTTGCTCAAGGCAAGCTGAAATCACTATCAAAATCCCACTGTGAATGGTTGCTCTCTCTCTCTAAACTATGTATCTCCCTGAGCTGCTACTGCTGCTGGAAATGTTGCCTCTGACTGGAATGGAGAAGCTCTTTGGGGCTGTTCCCCTACTCAGAATGGTATGAAACTTCGGATAGGAGCTCTCCTCCAAAAACTCGGAAAAACCCAAGAAGGAATTTCGGAAAGGTTGACCCCAAAATTTGACCCCCTTGGGAAAATCACGCACCCCTAGTGAGTACGCTAGCCCTGAACTGTAAAACTGAAAATGGTGGCCTCCTCCTACTGCAAAAGATGACTTGTGAAGGGTTGATCCCTTCACACTTCTCCCGGGTTGAAATCCTTGATCTCCCTTCACTCCCGATGTTGCCTCCTCCCAAGACTGCGTAATCCCTGAGTGTGATTGTGTTGCCTTAGTGACTACGTGGCTCCTGGCTTAAAGGCTCTACGTCCTCTGCTCTGAAAATCGATGGTGAAGCTCCTCACTTGAGCGGGCACTCGAAGTCCCTCGAGGCTGAGGTTGGGATCTCCGCTCGAAGACACCCGCGTGCTGAACAACACTTGCAGACTTCGCTAAACGGCGTAAGCATGCTCAATGTCTAATAGACAGAAAATCAAAAGATGCATAATAGAATAACTGAATGGCTAGCCTCTCCCTCCTTTTATGCTTGAGAGCCTAGCTCTCCCTTGGGCCCCACTCAACTGCATTGTCCTCTCATGGCCACGTTGTCCCCACTAGACTGCGTTGTCCTGGCCCACGCTGCCTCCACGTTGTCCCTCTCCCTGCGCTGTCACTTGGCTCCCCTGGGCCCCATGCTGAAATCTGAATTTGTCTAAGTGACTTTAGGGAGTTATTTTATCCTATGTTTGGGTTATGGGTCCCATCACCCCCTTTATTTTATGACTAAACATTAGAAATGCAAAATCTGAGCAAAATTAATATTGCCAATTAGTTGCTGCTAATTGGGAATATTACATCAATCGACTATAGAGGGGATTTAATCTTTGTTGCTAACATCACAATTAAATAGCAATTTTTTTGCAAAGACGATTTTATCCGCCGATTATATCAACGACTTTTTTATTTTCAAAAAATTGTGATCCGACCTGAAAAAATCGTGGGGGGCGTAAATAGCGAAATTTGGTTTTTTTTGTTATCATTTTTTCAGGCAGAGGGCAAGAGTGAGAGGTAAGGAGGAGGAGAAATCATCTACAAGGGCAAGAGAGGAGAAAAGTGAAGGAATTTAGCATCCCAAGAAAAAGAAAAAAAATCAAGTTTGGACCAAATTTCTTCTGCAAAGCGTGGTTTTTAGGTATGGGCATCAAATTTGGCCTTTTTTTTGTTTTTCCTGTTTTTTCTTGAGTTTCTATCACCCATTTATTTTCCATGATTTTTGCTTGGATTTGATTGTGTAGATTTTTTTTCGTTTTTGTTGCATTTAGTGGAGGGTTTATTTTTGTCAAAAATGCAAAAAATTGATTGTTAGATTTATTTGTTTAATTGCTTCTTGTGCCCTAGTTTTTTTCCATCATTTTTGCTTGAGTTTGAATGTGTATTTTTTGCCATTACTGTTGCATTGAGTTGAGGGTTTTTAATTGGTCAAAAATTCAAAATGTTGTATGTAAATTTTAATTTATTTTTTTAACTTGCAATCATTTTTGTGCTCTAGGTTCAAACTTCATCTTACATTAAAACTCAAAAGTTCAACAAAGTTACAAACATGCCAAAGAAATTGGACCCTCTATGAGAATTTGGTGAACCTGATGGAGGGTTTGACAGATCAAATTTGAGTTGCAAGTTATGTGGGCAACATATGACGGGGAGTATACAGATTGAAGTTCCACCTTGCACAAATTTTTGGACATGAAGTAGGGCCTTGCTCAAATACAAATCCAGAAATCATCCGAAGAGCCCTCAAATCATTGGAAGGAATAGAGACAACCAAACTTACGAAGGCAGCTTTGAAGAGTCAAATAGCAGAGGGTGGTGTCAGGATTGGGAGCTGACTGTGAGAGTGGTACGAGTTCTTTACTATCAGCATCTACACCCAACCCCATAGCTGCCTCATCATTTTTTGTTCCTACAACTACACCTGGTGCACAACCATCTATGTCGTCAGTTATTAAAAAAGGAAAAAAGGAAGAAGCTGACAAGTTGTTGGGCAAGTTTCTTCTTTGGAGTGATATTCTTTTCAGTCTTGCCAGGAAAAATCCCTTTTACCAGCCCGTGATTGATGTTATTGCTATTGTTGGCCCATGATACAAATCCCCTTCATATGATGACTTTAGAGGGCACATTCTTCAAAATGAAAAAGTTGAATACACTGAGAGATTGGAGAAGTTTAGGGGATCATGGGAACACATAGGATGCACTGTGATGTCAAATGGTTGGACCAATAAAAATGGTAGAACCCTTATTAACTTCTTGGTCAGTTGTCCCAAGGGGACAATGTTTATGAAATCTGTTGATGCATCTGCACATATCAAAGATACACAGTTATTATGTGATTTGTTAGACGTGTTCATTCAGAAGGTGGGTCCACAACATGTTGTCCAAGTCATAAAGGACAATGTTGCAAATTATGTTGTTGTTGGAAAGATGCTTATGGAGAGGCATCCTAATTTAATTTGGACACCTTGTATTGCACACTGCATTGATTTGATGTTGGAGGACACAGAAAAAAAACTTTTTGTCAAGGATATTGTTGAATCATCAAAAATCATTACAAAATTTATATCTAATTATGCATTTGTGTTTCATTAGATGAGAACATTCACCAACAACAAGGAGTTGGTGCGCCCTGCCATTACACGATTTGCCACTAGTTTCATATATCTTCAATCCCTCATTAATTCTATGGGATGTGAAGAGAATATTTCTTTCAGAATAGTGGCGTGCTTTGTCATATAGCCGCAAACCAGAGGGAGAGGCCATATGCAAGTTAGTTTCATACCAGGAAAGCTTCTGGGCGAGAGTGCAGGAGGTGTGCAGCATTACTGAACCTTTGGTAAAGGTTGGTATATTATATTTTTTTGCATTTATATTAAAAAAAACATCAAAAACACCAAATTAGTTGTAGAAAATATGGAAACATGCATATTTGTATATAAATCAAGATAGATATGTCATCCATTGTACATTAACGATTAATTATTCGAGCATCAACCATCTAGAATCTAGATTCTTCTCCTCTTGTCTAGCCTTTGCCTCTACCTCGATTGTCTAGGATATTAATCAACATTGCCCAATTTTGATCAAACTACCTAATGATTAATCCAAGCCTTAAAATATGTAATATTCCCAATTAGCAGCAGCTAATTGGAAATATTAATTTTAATTAGTTTTGCCTTATATAGTTAAAATATAAATAAAGTGGGTAAAAAGGAGAATGTGACTCACTTAGAATAAAACACACTCCCTAAAAGTCACCTAGGAGACATAACGTTGTGGTCAAGGTGGGCCAAGGGGGCCAAGTGACAACATAGGGGGTGACTCACTTAGACAGCGTGGGCCAGCCAACGCAGATGAATTGGCAACGTGAGCCAAAGAGAGACAGCGTGAACGTGGTGGGGCCAAGGAGAGACGGAGGCTCACCAAAGATAAATAGAGGGGAGGCTACCTCATTTCTCATATTGATGATTATGCATTTTGGAGTTTGTCTCTAGACATTGAGCACGCTTGTTGTTTAGCTAGTCTGCACGTACTGTTCAGTACGCCGGGTGTCTCCGTGCGAAGATCCCAACCTCAGCCCCGGGAGACTTCGAGTGCTTGCTCGGGTGAGGAGTCCTACCATATTTTGCAGGGAGAGATCGAAGCTTCAACCATTGAGGAGCATTCCTTGGAGAGACTGCGCAGTCTTGGAGAAGGAGGACGCAGTTCTAGTTGGGGAAGTTCTGGATTGAGGTTATTTCGGTGGACTCAGACCGGAGGATTAGGGGAGGGATCAGCCCTTACCTATTGGAGACATTTTATAGGGGGAGAGGCCATATTTTGCAGTGTCACCTTCAGGGTCAGCATTTTCCCTTGAGGGATAGCGTAGTGCCTCAAAGGAGGTATTTTTTGGGGTCAGCCATTCTTGAAAAGCTCTCTGGGCTTTTTTGGGTATTGGGAGAGGAGGCCATTCCCAGAGTTTCAACAATTTCCGAGTTGGGGAGCAGCCCCAAAGACTCATTTCATTCCAGCAGTTACAGCAGCATGGCAACATTTTCCTGCAGCTTGGAGATTACGCAGTGGATAGAGGGAGCAACCATTCCACACATTGTCCTGAGAGTATTTCTACACTTGCCTTGTGCAAGTCAAGGTGCCATCATTCTGATCACCTTTGTACTTATTTCTTATATCTCAGTATTAATAAAATGGCTCAGCGTTCTACATTTCGTGTATTTTGTCTCATGGTTTGTCTCTAGTTGTGGTGTACCTTGTTTGTGTGCTTTATATTACTGTTTATTCCCTTCGGGATATTACAATATGGTAGAAAAAACTTAACATGCTTGATCGATGATTTTGACTTGATTGAAAGGGATTTTTTTGCTAACAACATGACAAAGGAGCTCAACAATTAACACAACCAACAGTAGGGTACATATAGGGCTTGGTGCTCTTGATTAAATGCCAATCACATACCCTAATACATGATATAATCTAATGAAATACCACAAGCCTATTGATCCTGAATTCCTAAAAACTGTTAAGTTTGTTGAATTTTGAATAGGGTATGAAATTCTATTTTCTCCATATGAAGTCTGATGAGGTTGGAACCACTCTCAAACATCCTGAGTCATTTCATGGTAATGTTAAAAATTTAAGTAAAAGGATGAAAATGAAAGATAAAGGAGAATGCCACTTTTATTTTAAGAATTTAACATTACCATGAAGGAGCATCTAAGCCCCAACCCAGCTTAAGTCAAAGAAAAAAATATACATATTTAGAACCCTGTGGAACAGCTCATATCCCTGCAGATCCGTATGAAAACGGTCGTGATCCGTATGGATCTGACTTGGAAAAGCCACGTTTTCGTACGTCGATCTGTCATACGAAACGTAGTTCTAACGTACGGAAACACAGATCGGGGCTAGACTTTCTGAAATGGCAGGAACCGTACAATCAAGCCCAATCCGCGTTTCGTACGACAGATCCCGTACGGTTCCATACGAGACGTGGATCGGGCGTTGGAGCTAGGGGGAGACGTTTCCTGTAACATTGTTTATAACTTTATCTTATTTGTTGTAGATGCATGATGGAGAAGCTACGGTGGCAGAGTACCCAAACTCCAAAGGCTTACCATTCGAGTGCTCAGCCAAACATGTAGCTCCTTAGGATGTGAATGCAACTAGAGTGATTTGGAAAAATACACACCGAGAAGCGCAACAGGTTAAAATGTTCCAATTAATTTTTGAATCCATTAAATAATATTTTTTTTACAATTGTTAATTAATTTATGACCCTTGTACAGGTTGGAGTCCCAACGACTTAATGACATGGTCTACGTCTACTACAATCTTCGATTGTGGGTGAGGAAACTTGAGAGGACACCTGATGTGGAGGCCATCTCATTGGATGGGATTGACACCATTGTTGCATGGAGGGTTGAGGTCAAGAGGCCTATCATGGAGTCGGCCCCTAATTGGTTAGAGCAGGAGGTAGTGGAGAGGGAGGAGGAGGAGGTGACACAACCTACCCCTGTTACCGGTAGAAGATGTGGTCTACCTCCTATAGCTCCTAGTTCTTCAACTTCTAGAGCACAGCAGAGTCCACTGCCAGCCCCACCAACTTCTTCATCTAGAGGAAAAGTTGTTACATTTTCTCGCAAGAGGGGCAAAGGAAATTAGTAGTATTAGTTATTTGGTTCATTCCATTGTATATGAAATTATGAGTCATGATATGAGATACATTATTATATTTTTTGTTGATATTTTGAGGCTGAGTTGGGACTCAAGACTTTGTATTCAGGATATGATTCATTGTTATGTGTGATGTAGCACTAGACATGATATTACACATCTTATATATTAGTTATCTTTTCATATTTATGTGTTAATGCATTTATTTTATGTTGTGAATGCTTTATATATTAAAAAAATTGAAAAAAAAATATAATTTTTGTATTTTCCAATTTTTTGTCGATCTTTACCAATTTTTACGATTTTTCCTATTTCGTACCCTTGCCGATTTAATCCCAATTGTGATATTCGCAACACTAGATTTAATTGTTTTTCCACCTTCAAATATTTTAGCCATTGTTTATGATTGCAAGGGACCATGCACTAAAATATTTTTATATCAAAATAATTACAATATCAACCCTTAGAAAGGGGAAAACACATTTAGAAAAAAACCCTCAATAATTTACCCAATTCTGCGACACAATATGATCTAGTATGAAACCAAGTGTACTTGTAACTGTTGATATTTTGAGGTGTTGGGGTAGCATCAGATGTGCTCTAGCTCCCAAACTTTGTGGAGGGACTAGAGTACATGAGATCTCCAAGACCCAGAAAGCGATTCAAGAAATTCCATCATATTTAAGAGATATCTAATTAATTAATCTTTTTAATTAAGGACCCTAAGTCTAACTTAAGAAAATTAAAAGATTAAAGTTAATTAAATTAAACATGTGATGAAAATGACTTAAGTCACACGGATCAAGCATCTTCTAATCTTAGTCATTGGTTCAAGGTTAGATCACGTTCGTTGATGTTTCAACGAGAAAAGTATAAAAAGAGGGCTTGGGGTCAGTTGGAGAACACACACAGTGGAAGAGCACTGAAATTAAGCTGGAATTCTAGGGCGTGGTTTGCTAAGAATTTCAGAAGTGTTTCAGCTGCAGCAAGGAGCAGTATTGGCGAGAGGGATGGTTTGATCCCAGGCCAAGAGTGCAACAAGGGCAGAGAAGCAGCAAACCAGAGCAGCGCAGAGGATGCAGCAGCTACGCAGAGCAGCCATAGCCCAACATTGGCAACGCCGAGGAAGCAGCAGCTACGCAGAGCAACCATAGCCTAGCATGGGCAGCGCAGAGGCAGCAGGAGGCCAGGAGGACTGGCATTGGCCAGCCAAGGCAGCGCAGGGGCGGCGTAACCCAGTCTGGGGTGATGCATGCCCTTCCTGAGCAGTGCAGGGGCTGATGCAGGGTAGCAGAGCTGACGTAGAGGGCTTCAAAGTAGCGTTGGGGTTTCTAAAGACTAGAAAAGACTGAGTTCTGTAAATCTCGTTTGAGGGTGTGAATCATTCAGTTTTATGTCTCCAGAACAAAGGTATCGTTGCAGTATTTTATTTCTCTGTCGGGTTAACCAATTTGATGCCCAGATTTGTTGTACTTAGATTCTACTTAATAATAAAAACCCTCCAATAGCCAGAAGACCAATTTTCCCGCATTGGTTTTTTCTGAGGATAGTTGTCTAGAAAATCCTTGTGTGTCACTTTGTCATTGTGCATGTTATTTAGTTTAAATCTGTATGTGTAGGCCATTAATGTATTTACTTCGATGTTAATGCTGAAGATTTCACATTATTAACTTAATGTAAGTAGGAGAAGTAAATCTGAAATTTAAAAGTAGGGTCTCTGTTTGAGATATTCAGAAATTTTCACATGGTATCAGAGAGATTACAGATCTAGCTAGATCTCCAGCAAGACAGCTGAAGAAATTTGTGTTGCATGAAGCAGCAGAGATAGCAGCAGCAGCAGCTGATAAACTGGACCAGAGAAAGCAGCATAGCAGCAGAAGGAAGCAGAGCCGAGCAAAGGCAAGGGTGACGTTGTCTCCACGCAGACTCACACAGGCCCGCGCACTTACTACGTAGAGGCAACACAGAAACTGCGTTGAAACTATCCACTCACGCAGAGGCCAGACCAGGTGACGCAATCCAAAAGCTGATTGTTGTTCAGAGTGCCAGAAGTTGAGCTGCAAACCTTCAGCAGTTGCTGGTGGTGTGAAAATTCTGTCGGTTCAGAATTTAGCCTAAGCTAAGTTGACAAAGAGCGGGAGGAGAACAACTTCTCAGAAGATTTCTTACCCAAGAGATCTGTAGATCGATCAGAGGATCGAAGAGAGATGATTCATTTTGTTTGGAAGACTTCCAAGAGAGGGAGTCAGTTGTCAGAGGGAGCAGAGGGTGCTTGTCTCGCCAAGGACCCTAGATCCCAGTCTCTAGCATAGAGAAGAGGATTTGTTCCGACAAAACTTTTGAGCAAATGGCGCCACATGGACTACGTGATCAAGATAGGTTGGACGGCCTGTCCAACTTTGCAATCTGGAAGGCCAGAATCCTGGTAGTCATGGAGGCATACGGCTTGAGGGAGCATGCAGAGAAAGTCTTGGCTACACTGATCGATAGAAGCTCCTGGAGAAGCACGAAGAAGCAGCGGCACATGCCAAGCGCTTCATTATGGACGGGGTCAAAGATCATGTGGTTCCACACATAGCCGACAAGGCAACGGCTCATGATATGTGGGTAGCTCCAACCACATTGTATGAAGGAAGATTCGTCCAGAGAAAGATGCTTCTGGATAACCAGCTGAGGTTATTCATGATGGCCAAGGGAGAGGAGATTGACCCTTTTCTATCCAGACTACAATCGATCCAAGATTGGCTGACTAGCATGGGGGTCAAGTTAGAGATGACAATTTCATGGTGAGGACTGCTCTCAATGCGGTCACAGAGGACTGGGAAAATTTTGTCCAAAGTCTCTTCGATAGAGCAGACCTTTCCAATTGGGACAACATGTGGGCTATCTTCCAACAAGAGGAAATCCGTCGGATGACCAAAAGACAATACATCACTGGCTCGAGCAAAATGAAGAAGGAAGAAGAGGAAGATGCGGCCTTGGCATCAAAGAGGCAGCAAGGGAGAAAGAAGCGTGATCTGTCGAAGATCAAGTGTTTCCAGCGCGGCGAACTAGGACATTTCGCCAGCAATTGTCCTCAAAAGAAAAAGGACAAGGAAGCTTCTAGCTCCAATGCTGTTGTGGCAAACGATGGCTCCAGAGATGACGTAGCCATGAGCGCTCATGAACCACGAAAGTGGGGCGATCTTGATCTGTAGAGCAACTACAGGGTGGTGGCGGGATCCTTGAGTAGCCCAACTCTTGGATCACATCCGTGCTACGGGGGTCTTGAGACAGTAGCGGGGCAAGTGGAGCAGTGGGTGCAGAGAATCACAGATGGAGCAGAGGAAGAATCGGATGTTGAGAGGGAGCAGCATAGTGCAGATGCAACAGCAACATAGCAGCATCAGCACAGAGGGGCTTATGTGACTTCAGCAGCGCAAGGCATGCTTGCTTACGCAGTGCAGAGATGCAGCAGCGCAGAGGCCTCAGGAGGACAACGTAGCGCAGCAGCAACGTAGGGGACTTCAACGCAGAGGCAGCGCAAACAAGGTCTGCTTACGTAGAGCAGAGCTGTAGCAGCGCAGCAGCCTCCAGATGACAGCACAGAGCAGCAACCTATGGAGCTTCGGTGATGAGATGCAGCCCAACTGACTTGTCTGTCAAAGATTGGGCAAGAGTATTTCAATTGCTTACACTCAACAACTGAGTTGCAGTGCAACAATTGGCAGCACGATGCAGCAAATTGAGAGGGAGCTGCAGTACAGATGTGGTAGTGGCGGTGGCAGCGTCATGGGCAGCAGTACAGGAGAGTAGCAAGAGCGCAGTGATGAAGGGCAGCAAGCCAAGCATCAACGCAGAGACCCACACCAGAGATCAATGCAGAACTTCGGGGTGAAATATTGTTGCTAGAGCACATTCCTCGCTAAGAGGGAGTGTTGAGATTTTGAGGTGTTGGGGTAGCATTGGATGTGCTCTAGCTCCCAAACTTTGTGGAGGGACTAGAATACATGAGATCTCCAAGACCCAGAAAGCGATTTAAGAAATTAAATACTGTTTAAGAGATATTTAATTAATTAATCTTTTTAATTAAGGACCCTAAGTGTAACTTAGGAAAATTAAAAGATTAAAGTGAATTAAATTAAACATGTGATGAAAATGACTTAAGTCACGCGGATCAACAATCTTCTAATATTAGCCGTTGATTCAAGATTAGATCACAGTCGTTGATGTTTCAACGAGAAAAGTATAAGAAGAGGGCTTGTTTCAGCTACAGCGAGGGGAAGTATTGGCGAGAGGGATGGTTTGATCCCAGGCAAAGAGTGCAACAATGGCAGAGAAGCAGCAGTTACGCAGAGCAGCCATAGCCCAGCAAGGGCAATACAGAGGCTGTAGGAGGCCAGGAGGGTTGATGCAGTGCCTACAAGGCTGACGTAGTCCCAAGAGGACTGACGCCGGCCAGCCAGGGTAGCGTAACCCAGTCTGAGGTGACGCAGGCCCTTCCTAAACAACGCAGGGGTTGACGGAGAGGGCTTCAGAGTAGCGCTGGGGTTTCTGAAGACCGGAAAACACTGAGTTCTGTAAATCCTGTTTGAGGGTGTGAATCAGTCAATTTTCTGTCTCCAGAACAGAGGTATAGCTGCAGTGTTTTATTTCTCTGTCGGGTTAACCAGTTTGGTGCCTAGATCTGTTGTACTTAGATTCTGTTTAATAATAAACACCCTCCAACAGCCAGAAGACCGGTTTTCTCGCATTGGTTTTTTCCGGGGACAGTTGCCCAGAAAATCCTTGTGTGTCACTTTGTCATTGTGCATGTTATTCAGTTTAGATCTGTATGTGTAGGTTGTTAATGTATTTACTTTGATGTTAATGTTGAAGATTACACATTAATAACTTAATGTAAGTAGGAGAAGTAAATCTAAAATTTAACAGTAGGGTTTCTATTTGAGATATTCAGAAATTTTCACAGTAACAAGTGTGCTTGTATAAAATAATTTATCCAAATGTGCTAAAATTATTCCCAAACACACTTTTACAATAGACTCGATATAACACTAAGACTCACTGAAGACCTTGTTAGAAAATCAGAAAGGTAGAAAGATTTTCTTATCTTGATAATTACTTGTGATTTTTCTAATGTTCTTTATTAGCTCTCTTGTGTTCTTCTTTTTACATTAGTTCATCAAGAAATTACCAAACCATAAGCACGAAGATCAAAGACACCAAATGTAGGCGGACAGCGAAGGAAAAGCACCTCTAGGGGAAAACCCAGTCAACAACTCCTCCTTCAATAGTTTCCCAAGATAATCCAAGACTCCTTGACCTAGACATAAACTTCCTCCAATCACCAAGTCAGCTCTTTCCTTCTTTTGCAAATGTTAACCTTCCAGCACTGACTTCGACCTAGAATAGCAGCAGCAACAGCAGCACTTTAATGTAGCAGAAACTTCGACCTAGCAACTTTTATCTTGATGCAGCAGCTTCAACCCAGTAACTTCGACTTTGATGCAGCATTTTGACCTAGAAGCAGCACTTCGACTTTGAAGCAACACTACGACCTAGAAGCAGAACTTCGACCCTGAAGCAGCAACAAAACTTCAACCTGGATGCAATACTTCGATCTTGCAACAGTAGCCCAAAAAATCACACGTGTGAGAAAGAGAGATGACCCAAAACCTTCGATCCTGCAATTCTCCTTCCTCTACTGCAACTTCACACTTTTTCACTGCTTCTTCTTGGATATTGAACTTTTGTATGTTAGTGTTCTCCAAATGAATCGAACTACACTGTATATATACCCTTTTCTGGACTTTGAATTCCTTCATGTAAATTTTTGTAGATGTTCTATCCCAGATCAGGTGGTTGGACCGTGCCATCCTAGATAGAGAGTACGGCAATCTCTGATGCGTCCATCAGTCTTTGCTACTAGTCTCTAGCTTTTCCCATCTCATTGGCCAAATGAGAGGTACTTCCCATGAGCCCTGAACTCAATGGGTAGGATGCATACGGGGCACATATAATGAGAGGTGAACCAACTCAATAATCACAACGGTGGGGCAGAAGCACCACAAGGTTCGGCAAGCCTAGCCCCGTGAGTGCTTATAGCTCCGAGAAGCTATCCCCAAAGCCCCTCAGAGCTCCCAGAGCTCATTGTCCAACGGGACCCACATCATAGGGTCGTTCCACAATACCAAGTCTCTCACGGAAGGTTAGGAACTTGACCTTCCCCGGGGGCTTAGTGAGAATATCCGCGACCTGCTCATCAGTTCCTATATGATCGAGCCTTACGGCGCCTCGCTGTACCATATCCGGATAGTATTCGTCTCAATATGCTTGGGTGGTCGTAAGACACGGGATTCTCGGTCATGCGAATCCACTCGGAATGTCCGCAGTATCACGGTGGTAGCACAGCACGTATCCAAACATCTCACTAAAACATGACAAAGCACTTCCACATGAATATACTTCTTTGCAATGTATTTGGCCTCTGTGGTGGTCAAAGCCACCGACTTCTGCTTCCTGCTCATCCATGAGATCGAAGCAGAACCAAGATTGAAGCAGCATCCCGATGTGCTCTTACGGTCCACCACACTGCCAGCCCAATCGGCGTCATTATATCCACGGAGTGTCACACTCCCGGCAGTGTATCTCAGCCCATGGTTTATCGTGCCCCTAAGATATCTCAGCAGATTCTTGGCACCAACCCAATGAAAGTGATGAGGCTCAACCATCTATTGACTCAAAGTGTTCACTGCAAAACATATATCTGGACGGGTGTTCACTAAGAACATCAAAGCTCCTACGAGTTGACAATACTAAGTAGGATTGGCCAATACGGGCCCAGCAGCGCTGCCACTCAACTTCTTGAAGTTGAGTTCCATTGGTGTTGACACGGTCTTGCAGTCCACCATACCAAATCTTTCCAGAAGTTTCACAATGTATTTTCCTTGAGAAAGGAAAATCTCTCGAGGTCTCTGCCAGACCTCCGAGCTACAGGAAGTAGTGCATGGTCTCAGTCCTTCATCTCGAACTAATGGCCAGCTCCCTCTTGCATTGATGAATAAATTCCCCTGACACACAATGGAAAATTCGTCCACATACGGTACCCGAGAATGAGAGCTTCACAGCCTGTATCAAGTAAAAGGTTTGGATGTGCGCCAAGTGAGCCAAACTGGGAAATTATCAGCTCCCTCTCGTTCCAAGCTCTGGGTGCTTGTTTTAACCCATAGAGGGCTTTCTTCAACCTGCAGACATGAGTGTCTCGATTCTGAACTTCAAATCCCAGAGGTTGTTCCACATACACCTCTTCCTTTATTGCACCATGCAGAAAAGCGGTCTTGACATCCATCCGATGAAGACTCCATCCTTGCGTAGCAGCAAGGGCTATGATTGATCGAATGGTGGTATATCGTGCCACAGGTGCAAATATGTCATCATAATCTACTCCTTCCTTTTGAGAGAAGCCATGGGCAACAAATCTTGCCTTGAACTTTTCAGCACTTCCATCAGAACCATGCTTGATCTTGTAGAGCCATTTCGCTGTGACAACTGATTTGTCCTTCAGTCTTGGAACCACATCCTAGACATCATTCTTCATTATGGACTCATATTCTTCGTGCATAGCATCCTTCCAGACTTGATGCTTTACGGCTTCCTCAAAAGATCCGGGTTCATTTTGTACAATGGTACTCATGGCAGCCAGATACCCTTGGTATCTACACGGCTTCTTGCTTTCTCGGAATGTCCCCCTTGGGGCAGCATGTCCCTCGGCATCTTCGAGAGTGTCCCTGAGCCATGATGGTCTCTTTCTCAGTGAAGGAGATGGATCGATTGGGTCCATTGGTCCTTCAACATTAGGCATTGTCTCATCCTGCGGTTCTTCTTGATTTCCAGGGCTTGCTTCATGATTTTCCTCAGATCTCGGAAGATCTACTACTTTCTTCAGGGAAGCATCTTCGTCAAAAGTGACATCATGGAATATCTCTACTTCCCTTTGACCAGGTACATAGACTCTATAGGCCTTAGAGGTTTCGCTGTAGCCCACAAACATTCCTTTCTTCCCAGAAGCATCCAGCTTACTTCTCTTTTCTTTTGGCACATGAAAATAAATAGGACATCCAAAAATTCTAAAATGTGAGACGTCAGGTTTCTTACCAGTGAAAACCTCTTCGGGAGTTTTGGAGTCCAGGGCGGAATGAGGGCATCGGTTTTGGATGTATCTGACGTGTGTGACTTCTCCCCACGAAGCTTCGGTAAACCTTGATCCTGGCAGCACGTGCGAGCTTTACCATCAGTCACATTCTTTCGTTAAATAATACCATTCACCTTTCCAGTAGCAGAGCGTGTCAGTCTCCCTCTTAGCTGCCGGCCTTCTCGAAAAAGTCCTTGAACTCATTTGACTCATATTCGGTGCCATTGCAGTCCTCAAAATCTTATGATCTTCTTCACATCCAATGCTTTCCTGGCAGCTTTGGAGAAGGTACGGAACCACATGACAAATCACCTTCTTGAAAGTATATCCGGAGTTTGCGGGAGAAGTCATCATTAAATGTCATATAGTAAGAACATCCTCCAGGATCTCAAAGCATCCCTCTGGGATAGATCAGAATGGACCAGTTGCAAAATATCAGATGTCTTTGTGACACTTGAGGGGAAAGGTCCCCTTGTATGCTTTCCTTCGGCACAACTCTTACATACACCTTCATGATTATTTCCAAAGTCGGGCATCCCTGTCACCACCTTCCTTGCTTCGAGAAGGGCCTTGTAATGAAGGTGTCCAAACCTTCGGTGCCATAGTTCAGTTTGTCGGATAGTATCACATGTCATAGCTCCTAGAGGACTTCCTTCAACTTGGTAGAGTGTTCCAACTCTAAAACCAATCACGATAGCTTCCTTGAGATTCTTCTTCCACATGCGCACTTTTCCATCAATGAATGCCACATTGAAGCCTTTGTCTTCAATCGCTGATATAGACACACGGTTCTTCTTCAATTTTGGTACATAGAGTACATCTTGCAAATGTAGGACTTGTCCTTGAGACAAGTGGAGGGTCACAGTCCCTGTCCCTTTTACGGGATATGTGGCATTATCTCCAAGGATAATTTCCAGATTAGTATCCTTTTCAACCATGTCAGAGAGTGCTTCCTTGAACCCAGTGATGTGTCTTGAGGCACCACTATCTATCAGCCAGACATCCATAGTGTCGGGCGGGGATGCAGCAGAGAGAGCAGATACAAGAATGTATTCATTTATTTTATCAACAACATTTGACTCTTCATACCTGGAGTTTCTAGACCTTTTGAAATGTTGATTGTTTCCATCAGAGGGAGCCTTCCTCTTTCCTTTGGACCTGTTGTTTCTTTGATTTCCATTCCTCAGGTTATTGTTGTTGTCATCACTATCGGGAGAATCCTTTTTGAAAGGACATTCTCTGGCATAGTGACCAGGCCTATGACAAGTGAAACACTTGCCCTTCTTTCCTTGGGCCCTTGTTCTTCCTTTGTTCTTAGAGCCACCAGAGTTCTTCTTTCTAGAATGAGCAGCATAGGCAGCATTTCTGTCATTCTCATATTCCTTCATTCTTGTCTCTTCTTGCATGCATCTGGACAGTAGCTCGTCAAAGTTAGGAATTGTACTATTATTGAGAATGGTAGTGTTGAATACTTGCCATTCATATGGGAGTCCTCCAAGTGCGGTGAGTAACATCTCACGATCGGCTATTGTCTCCCCAATAGCTAGCAGATTGTTCCTAATCTCGGTCAATTTCAGAAAGTATGTTTGGACAGACTCATCCCTGCCTTTCTTTAGATTCTTCAATTGATTCTTGAAGAATAGCACTTGGTTTACATTGTTTACCTTGAACATTAGGATCAACTTATCATACATCTCTTTAGATGTACCCAACTCAGAGATGTAGGCCACCAGGCTTTTATGAATGGATTCCCTGATCATCAGCTTTGCTTTGATCTCTCCCTTCTTATACTTGGTTTTAGCAGTAGCAGTAGCATTAGATGGAGGTTCTTGTATCTTACCCAGTACATGGTCCATGAGATCATGGTCTTCCAATTTGGGATCTAACATCATCTTCCAGGCATGGAAGTCATCCCTTCCAGTCAGCTTGTCATTCTCCTTGAAGTCATAACTTGTGGAACCCATTTTTCTTAGATGGTGATTGCTATAAGTTAGGGCTTGTCTTCACCTCAGCTCTGATACCATGTAAATTTTTGTAGATGTTTTATGCTTGATGCAACTTTACTTTTATTACAACAATCACCCAAACAGTTAAGTAAAATGCTGATAGAACATACCAGTGGATCTATAGAAGACAAACCAGAAACAGGAGAATTGGAAGGTGCGTTACGGCGGTCAACAGGATGCTTCGACTAGCAAAGTCTCCTTGATCAGCCAATCCAAAATGTGTCACAACAATCCTCAAATCAGTCACCCAGTCAACTCAAGTCAACTCTAGAAAAGTCAACACTGTCCAGAAAAGTCAACGCAGGGCAGCAACATCAAAGTCAACGCAGCTCCAACTTCGGTCAACCTTTTGACCTCAGTTCTTGTGCCACTGTGTATGGCCTCCCAAAATCGAAGTCTCCAATAAATTTCAGCCTCTTTGGACCATGCGTTGACCAAAGTCAACGCTGGTCAAACCTTCGTGGAAACCCTAGCTGCAGCAATTTCGTCCTTCTCCTTGGCTGTAGTAATTCGTCCTTCTTCCCACGTGTGGATCGAAATTGTCCTCCAAGTAGCTCGTACTAGATCAGAAGAGAAGAAGATGATGTGATGAGTGAGTGTGAAATGCTCTCCAAAGTTGGCTGTATTTATATACATCATTGAGGTGTGTGACACATCTGCTGTGGGTGTAAAACCTTAAGGCCGACCTGCACATATAATTTATTATAAATAATAAATTCAAAATAAATGTTCTGCTCATTGGATTAAGATAAATTTTATATGGATCTTACACCTCTCTGAAAGAGGAATCCAATAAAAATATCGGTATCTTCATCTGAGCATCACAACGTGGAGTTTGGACCTAGTTGTCCAATTTTAACACTTCATGTAGGCCGACTTGAATAGGAAAGGGTCGACTTGGTGTGGAGGTGACAAATTACATATTTGACTCAAAAATAATTCTTCTTACATTATTCAAAAGCCCAAGAAGGGTCTAATTAAATGTTCAATGCTCAATATAGATCCTAGAAGTCCTCAATGGGGACTTTGACCTAAAACATGATGAGCCAAACATGAAACCCATGATTTAATAAGTCATAATAATAATTATAATAATAATATTCTTTTCATATTTTTTATAAGTGCATTTCATTATGACTCAAATACAATTATGAAGATCGAACCTAGTTACATTTTTCAACACTTGTCAATGAATTCCACCCTAGCTTTGGGGTTTAAGCTGGAAGAAAAACTTTGTCTATTATCTATGTTTAGAAACACACATAATTGGGTGAGGTTAAAAAACTTCCTAAGATGAAATCCCTTTCCAAAATCAGAGGCTTGCCTAGGTGTTGTTACATAATTGAATGGTCATACTAGTATCATTTACAATATAACATGCAGAAATTGGGTTTACAATGATATAATTGTGTTGGTTGATGACTTTGATCTTCGAAAAAATTTCTTCACTTCTTTGTACCCTACTTCGTTAGATTGTTGACAAAGTGTGGTCAAAACTACCCAAAAGGTGTTGTTAACCCAATTAATTATTTCTTGTTACTTAATCACGGCAAATTAATTCTTTCAGAAAATCACACGTGTGAGAGAGAGAGATGACCCAAAACCTTCGATCTGCAATTCTCCTTCCTCTACTGCAACTTCACACTTTTTCATTGCTTCTTCTTGGATATCGAACTTTTGTATGTAAGTGTTCTCCAAATTAATCGAACTACACTGTATATATACCTTTCTCTGAAGTTTGAATTCCTTCATGTAGGCCGACTTGAATAGGAAAGGGTCAACTTGGTGTGGAGATGACAAATTATATATTTGACTCAAAAATAATTCTTCTTACATGATTCAAAAGCCCAAGAAGGGTCTAATTAAATGTTCAATGCTCAATATAGATCCTAGAAGTCCTCAATGGGGACTTTGACCTAAAACATGATGAGCCAAACATGAAACCCATGCTTTAATAAGTCATAATAATAATAATATTCTTTTCATTTTTTTCATAAGTACATTTCATTATGACTCAAATACAATTATGAAGACCGAACCTAGTTACATTTTTCAACACTTGTCAATGAATTCGACCCTAGCTTTGGGGTTTAAGCTGGAAGAAAAACTGTCTATTATCCATGTTTAGAAACACACATAATTGGGTAAGGTTAAAAAACTTCCTAGGATGAAATCCCTTTCCAAAATCAGAGGCTTACCTAGGTGTTGCTGTGAAAATTCTACTGCAGTGTATTGGTTTATTTCCTCCTACTTGATTTAATTTATACAAGTTATTTTCATAAATTAGATTCAGAAAATACCGAAAATAAACCCAACTACAACCTACACATGCAGATCCTTTACTGAATAATTCACTCATGCAACAAAATGACACATGGATTTTTGGACATAAGTCCCCGAAAAAACCCAAAGCGGGAAAACCGGTTCAGCAGATATGAGGGTTTTATTATTAATTGGTTTTGAGTACAGCAAATCTAGGTTCCAACCTTGGAAAACCCAACAGAGAATAAAAGATATAAAATCTGCAGCTAACCTGAAGATCTAGTGCCAAATATATGACTGATCCACACCCTAAAACGGGATTTACAGGACTCAGCCCGGATTTGACCCTAGAAACCCTCAGTGATGCCCCTAAAGCCTCAATATCAGCCCTGCTAGCCTCAAATGCCACTGCGTTGCACCAGAAGGCACTACGTCACCCCTGGAAGGGTCTCACAGCCTCAAGCTGGCCATAAAAGACCCTCTACGTGATTTTTGAAGCCTCCTAGTGCCTTTGCGTTGTCCTGCGTAGCACCTGCGTAGCTGCTACTTTGCTTCTCTGCGTTGTCCTTGAGCTGCTCCTCTTGCCTCTTGCTGTCTCTTGGCTCTTGGAATCAGATCATTCCCTCAGCCAATACTACCCCTCACTGTAGGAAATTCCACTGGAAATTCTTAGCAAACCCGCCCTAGAATTCCAGATCTATTCCTCGGTTCTATAGAAATTTTGTGTCTTCAACTAACCCTCAAGCCTTTCTCTTATACTTTTTCGTTGAATCCTTCAACGGCTAAGATTAAAAAACTGCTTGATCCATGTGACTTAAGACAAATTCAACACATGTGTTAATTAATTCACTTTAATTATTTTATTTTCCTAAGTTAGACTTAGGAAATCCATTAAAAATAATTAATTATTTGAATAACTTGAACACCAACTGAAATTTCTCAAATCCATTTATGGGTCTTGTAGATCAAGTGTACTCTAGTCCCTCCACAAAATTTGGGACCTAGAGCACAACTAATGCTACCCCAAATACACAAAATCTCAACACTCCCTCTTAGCATCAGAAGTGTGCTCTAGCAATACATCACACCATGCATTACAACATCTTCAGTACTTGGACTATGTTGTTGATGCTTGGCCTGTTGCCCTCCATCTACTGCACTGCTACTCTCTGTATTGTTGCCCGTGCCACTAACTCTGACACTGACACTGCCACATCTGTACTACAGATCCCTCTCAAATTGCTGCATCATGCTGCCCATAGCACTACCACTGCTAACTACTGCACTGCAACTTAGTTGCTGAGAAGTAAGCAACTGAATAACTTTGCCCAACTTTTTGACAGATAAGTCAAGTTGCCCTCCACCACTGAAGCTCCCTGGTGCTGAATCACGCTGTCCCCTTGGAGACACTGTCATGCTGCAACACTGCACTGCGTGAGCCCAGCTTCTCTGTGCTACTGAAGTCCCATCAGCCTCTTTGCGTTGTTGCCTCCACGTTGTTGCTGCCTCTGCATCACACTGCTCACTCTTCAGCTCCCTCTTGCTCTTCAATGTGGTCATCTGCAACCATATCCTGACTCATCCTGCTACCATCTTAAGGCTCCCGTAGCTCGTATGTGATTCAAGAGTAGGGCTGACTCAAGGATCCTGCCACTCTGTCTATGGATACTCTATATATCCATGTCACCCCACCTCTTCTCTCGAGGTGCATGAGCACTCATGGTTGCATCATCATCAGAGCCATCTTCATTTGTTGTTGCAGCCTTGGAATCAGAAGCTCCTTTTTCCTTCTTCTTAGGACAACTGCTGGCGAAATGACCAAGATCACCATAGTTAAAGCACCGAACCTTGGAGAGGTCCTTATTTTTCTTCCCTTGCTTCTTTTCCTTTGATGCAAGGGTTGAATCCCCCTCCTCTTCTTCCTTTACTTTGGTTGATCTGCTTCCTCCACTAAAAGACTTCTTGGTGATCCTCCTTATCTCCTCCTGGCGGAGAATAGCCCACATATCTGCGCAAGATGGTAACCCTACCCTTCCTAGAATGCTCTGGAAAAATGTTTCCCATTCTTCAGAGCAGCATTCAGGGTTGTCCTCACTAGGAGCCCTTCGTTTGGAGCAGCACCCATGCCAATCAGCTGTCACGAATAGCTTGGAGTCTAAAGATAAATGGATCTATCTCTTCGCCCTTCATCATTTGGAACATCCGCATCTGATTCTCAAGAAGCATTCTTCTTTGCACAGAGCCTCCTTGGTACATCACCTCCAAAGCCTTCCACATAGCATTTGTTGTATTCTTACCAGCAATATGTGGAATCACGTGGTCCTTGACTCTGTCTATGATTAACCACTTTGTCCGTGCTTGATTTTCTTCATACTTCTTGAGTGGATCTGCATCAGTTGGTACAGCAAGTGTCTGCTCTGCATGATCTTTGAGACCATACTCATCTAGAACTGAGAGGATTTTGGCCTTCCAGATGACATAGTTGGACATGCCATCCAAACTGTCTTGATCCCTCAGTCCATATCGAGCCATCTTTGCTCAGATCCGAAGAAAACAGTACTTCTCCCTCTGGATCTGGATTTCTTGGTGACTAGAAACCCTCTAGTAACTGCTTCTTTCTGCAAACTGACTTCCCTCCTGGAAATCTTCTACCAAAACTCAAACGGACAGTATTCTTCGATCCTCTCGATCGAATCTCAGATCTGCTGAATGATTGTCTTCCTCCCGCCTTTGTTGCCTTAGTTAGGCACAATTTTGCACCTGCAGTATCTCTACCCCACCAGCACTACTGAAGATTTGAAGCACTGCTTCCAGAACTTGGCTGAATTCTTTTGCAACAAGAGAAGTAACTGGACAGCGTCCTCCTGGTTGGCCCAGCGCAGTCCCGGCGTGGCTTAGAAGTGGACTATGTAACCCCAGACTGGGTGACGCGGTCCTTACGCTGCCCTAGGAAGGGTTTGCGTAAGCCCAAAGGCCTTCTGCAGCTTCAGAACTGTCTTTTGGATCTGCTTTCTATTGTTGTCAAGATGCCCTTTCCGGATCTGCTGCTTCTTCTGCCACCCTGCAGAAAAAATAATTCTTCAGTTGATTGTTGGAGATTTAGCTTAATCTGCTATCACTCTGATACCATGTGAAAAATCTACTACATTGTATTGGTTTATTTCCTCCTACTTGATTTAATTTATACAAGTTATTTTCAAAAATTAGATTCAGAAAATACCGAAAATAAACACAACTACAGCCTACACATGCAGATCATTTACTGAATAATTCACTCATGCAACAAAGTGACACATGGATTTTTGGACATAAGTCCCCGGAAAAACCCAAAGAGGGAAAACCGGTTCAGCAGATATGAGGGTTTTATTATTAAGTAGTTCCGAGTATAGCAAATCTAGGTTCCAACCTTGGAAAACCGGACAAAGAATAAAAGATATAAAATCTGCAACTAACTTGAAGATCTAGTGCCAAATATATGACTAACCCACACCCTAAAACGGAATTTACAGGACTCAGCCCGGATCTGACCCTAGAAACCCTCAGTGATGCCCCTGAAGCCTCAGTGTTAGCCCTGCTAGCCTCAAATGCCACTGCGCTGCACCAGAAGGGACTGCGTCACCCCTGGAAGGATCTCACAGCCTCAAGCTGGCCCTAAAAGACCCTCTGCGTGATTTTTGAAGCGTCCCAGTGCCTTTACGTTGTCCTGCGTAGCACCTGCGTAGCTACTGCTCTGCTTCTCTGCGTTGTCCTTGAGCTGCTCCTCTTGCCTATTGTTGTCTCTTGGCTCTTGGAATCAGATCATTCCCTTAGCCAATACTACCCCTCACTACAGGAAATCCCACTGGAAATTCTTAGCAAACCCGCCCTAGAATTCCAGATCTATTCCTTAGTTCTACAGAAATTTGTGTGTCTTCAACTGACCCTCGAGCCTTTCTCTTATACTTTTTCGTTGAACCCTTCAACAGCCGAGATTAAATCATCCATCAATGGCTGAGATTAAAACACTGCTTGATCCATGTGACTTAAGAGAATTTCAGCGCCTGTTAATTAATTGACTTTAATTATTTTATTTTCCTAAGTTAGACTTAGGAAATCCATTAAAAATAATTAATTATTTGAATAACTTGAACACCAATTGAAATTTCTCAAATCCATTTCTGGGTCTTGTAGATCAAGTGTACTCTAGTCCCTCTACAAAATTTTGGACCTAGAGCACAACTGATGCTACCCCAAATACACAAAATCTCAACAGTTGTTACATAATTGAATGGTCATACTAGCATCATTTACAATATAACATGCAAAAATTGGGTTTACAATGATATAATTGTGTTGGTTGATGACTTTGATCTTCGAAAAAATTTCTTCACTTCTTTGTACCCTACTTCCTTAGATTGTTGACAAAGTGTGGTCAAAACTAACCAAAAGGTGTTGTTAACCCAATTAATTATTTCTTCTTACTTATTCACGGCAAATTAATTCTTTTGCTGAAAGTAACGAATAATAACATAAAAAGAAACAACCACAAAGTAAAAATACAAGAAATATACGAGAAACCAATCACACAATTTACACTGGTATATTTGGACAAAACGTCCCTGGAAAAACCCCAATGTGGGGGGCAAACCAGTTTTCAGAATTGAGGGTCTTTTATTAAAATCTTCAGCCAAAACGCTTATTGAAAAATTACAACTGTTTGCCTAACTTTGGCAAAACTCCGAAAATATTTTTATCTCCACCTCTGAACAAATCGATCTGGGAAACTTCATTGTTTCCCTCTACAAATTAACTCGGCCCTTTCCTACAATTCACACTCCCTTCTAGCAATCGCATTGGTTAACTAGGAACTCGCACTGCCCTTCCCAACAATTCGCATTGCCTTTGGGAAATCAATCTAGCAAGTTATGTTTCCTCCAGCAATTCACACAGGCCACTCGCACTACCTCCAACAAGTCGCACTGGAAACTTGCAATTCGATCTGGACATTTGGCAACTCGCACTGGTAAACTGGCAAACTCGCACTGCCAAAATTTGCCTCCTCCTACAGAACTAATTCGGCCCTGATAAACTTCCTCTGGAACTCAAAAACTGGAAATCTATCTAATGAAGAATTATCTCGAAAATATCTCCCCTCAATCATTGTTGTTGAAACCATCAGGTGTCTCTGAAGATTCACCCACTCGATGTTTCTCCAAGGTTGCCCATCGATCTCCCTTTATAATCTCTCATTCACAAATGAATGGCCACAATTAGAATTTCACTTGATCCAATCGATGGCTAAGATCATCATAGAAACTTTATACAAGCTTCTAGAGATAAATCAATCTTATCCCAACTGATGCCAATTAATAATTCACTTTCCCTAAGTTAGACTTAGGAAATAATTAAAAAAATCACTAATTGGCATAATTAAGATATTTCCCTTAGGAAAAATTACATGGGCTTGGAGATAATTAGTTCCTCCATGTTCTTAGCCTTAATGACACCTCTCAAGGCTAGAACACTTGTCCGAGCTACAAAATCTAATAATGGAAACCCCTTGTATCGGACCCACAAAAGTGTTAATGCCACTCCTCAAGCTTAGAAGAACAGAGATCAACAATTTCAAACAATGTGGATATCTAATAGCAAGTACAGTTAGTATTCACCATCTTGGATCAGTTTTTAGTAAGCTTATTTCTTAAATTGTATCTATATTTTTATAGTTTCATTTAATGCTTGGAATAATTGGTCTCACACAAAGTTGGAAAATAGGTGCATGGCCGTACATTCATGGATCAAAATAAGTTTTCATTAACCATCTACATCAGTTTATCTTCAAGGCTCAATAATGTGCATTTTATCTTCAGAATTAAGTATCTAATGAAAATCCATCATTCAATTTCCATTATAGCCCTAGCCGTCAACAATGGCTTATCAAGTTGGTTAAAGTAGGGTGTTAATAGATTTCCCACCAGGGTTCAAGTCTCAGCTAGGACATACTCATGCTTGTGCTCGTGTTTAATTGATGGGCCCAAGTGCAACTCATGGGAAAATTTGGTGATATAGATGCCCCGTAGTGGCGGGATCTTAGCCAAAGGCTTGCTTTCACAAGTTTGTGCACTTTCACTCATGTTGATTGAAAGTATCGATCAAAATGGAATTTATAATCATAGTTACACCAGGTCAAGTTTGTGCTTGTTTAATTTTATCATTTTGGCCCTATTTAAGATATTAATAATTATTAATGCTATTTGACAAGATATGACTTTTAAGAACTGTAGCATTTATGATTACACTCATCTATCTACTACAAATGTTTGAAATGAATATGACAAGAAGCAAGACACAACGGAGAACACAATGTATGTCACAATCTTTCAAAGCATCAAAACTGTCATTTAGTTTTTCCTTACCTGTTCATCTGACAATGTCACTGTTGCAATACTAAAGATAGGGGAACAAATTGTAGATATGCACATGGTTTTAATGACTCTCAGGGACCCATAAATTTCCAAAATTTAGCAATTTTTAAAAAGGTATGCAATTTCTGCTCAAAAGCAAGCCTGGAGAAATAAAAATTTCTCTGTTTATATTATATATAGATTGAATGCAAATATAGATCTTGAAGAGCGCACACAGAACCAATAAATGTTATTTCAACAAGAAGTAAATAACCTGAAAAATAGCTTCAGGTTTGGACATAGCATTGGCTGCCTTTAGCACCACATCATTCAACTTTGTTGCAGCATCTGAAAGATTGACTGCTGTTGGACGGCTGCAAAACCACCAAAACAATATCAACCATGCAAATTGCTTTCTGTTAGAAAAAGAACAAAAATGGAAAAAATCAGGTTGTATTACCTAGAAACAAGGAATTCTAAACGCTTTTGCAAAAATGAGATAGCATCATTCACACTCCAATCCACTGGACCCAAATTAGCAACCTCTACTGCTAGTGAAAGTGCAGCTGATATGGCAATTGCAGGGGCACCACGAACCACCATATCACGTATAGCATGCCTGGAAACAAAAAAAAATTAAGAAAATTTATATATTGTTCAACTACTTTGCCTATGTCAATAAATCCAAAAAACATAATTCAAAATCACATCAAACACATATAGAGGAGAGGTATAACTGCAAGAACCTTTTAAATGATAGCAAGCAACCATTACAATAACCTTATCATGTTGGCACCAGAGCACAAGCTCAAAGAGGAAGACAATGGATTGCCCCAAATTGAAACACAACTAGGATTCTTCTATCTATTCAAGTGGAAAAATAGGTCCATTACCTAGTCATGGTGATTGATGAAGAAGCCCAAAGCTTTTGAATGTGGTAACTAACAGATGTTTGGATTGGTCCAAAAAACCATTTAAAAGATTGCATGGAATTACTCTTTGTCCATCCCAAACTGAAACACATTTAGAATCCTTCTATCTATTCAGAAGTGGAAAAAGAGATCCATGAGGAAGTCACGGTGATTGATGAAAGCAGCCCAAAGCTTTAGAATTTAGTAACAAACAATTGTATGGATCGGTCAAATAAAACCATTTAAGAGACTACATGGAAGCTTATAGTCTTTGTCCACAAACCTGGACCCACTGAGGACAATGGAATCCTCAAGGCAGGAAGAGATATCACAGACCAATTCTAGGATAGTTAATTGAGTGATAAGACGGGATTGAAATATACTTCAAACAGTGTTTGTGCCTATTCTTTTGGAACATTTTCATTGAAGTGATCTAAACAGACTTCTAAATGTTGCTTCCACATCCAGATTCCCTCGTACAGGACTGATTGTCACAGCCACTACTTATGAAAACTGTAATAATTGAAGCTTTCCAATCCATGGTGCAATTTTAACAAAGCAGATTTGATGTCATTCAGTTATAGAACACCCATTCACTTCAAGAATGAATCAACTACTTGAATCACGAAAGGTCACCAATAAAGCCTAGTGCAGTTTTGATTAAAGTTATCTGGAGAAAATGGTGAACATGAAAGGTATATGAGAGCATTTTCTGGATCATTTTCTGGAACATATTCCTTACGTACTTCATGGAGAATATCTCTTCCCCCTTCTCATGGTTACAGGAAATATCATTATGCATGGAAGAGAATATCATGAGACAACCATTATCATTAAAGAGAGGTATTCAACCCAATTTGCTATTCTATGGTACTCACAATTCCAAAATGAATGTATGCTATGGTGGGGTTCAATGTCTGAATATTGTGCAATCAATGCATATTGTTCTGACACCATAATTAGGTTTGAACTTTGGACTTGCTCCATTGTACAAGTGTTTTATTATAAAATAATTTCAACAATAATATAATTATGAATTTCATCCACATTTAACCTAGATAGTAGGAAAGCTATCAAGTTTTTTTCTTAAAGTTGTTTGCATTATGTGAAGAGGAGATTACAACATTTTTGTCCTCTCATATACTAATGTCAACAAAGGTTTACATGTATATTTTTAAGTCTCCAGGTTGTCTTGTTTATATTGCATTAAGTCGGACCATGCCCATGTCTTTGGAAACAAATACTCTGGGAATCCTTATGCCATGACACTTTTGTGGAAATGGTTTAAAAAAGGTCTTGACAATAAAAAGATAGTTAAAATAGCAATCAAATTTTTATTACATTTTAGACATGGAATTGTTATTGGCACCCCTTCAAGCCTGATTAGCATCTGAGAGAAGGATTTATCCAATAGAATGGTTGAGACCTTGTGTGAGATGCAGCAAATCAGAATACGACAAGTAAAGAACATTGGTAGGTCAATTGACATTGATAATTGGCACCTCACTACCATACAAGTTTGACCAAAGGTTTGCATGAGCAATTAAGCAAATACAAGCATTCTGTAGAGAACCTCATTCATTTTAACAATTAAATCTTCGATTATACTTGGGTAAAACATGCATCCATAGCACAGTTCTATTGAAAATGGTGTAAGCTTCACTTTCGACTACAACTAACATTATATTTTAAATCACTATTATATCTCCTGGTCTTGCAGAGGCAGACCTTGTACGCATGAAATCATAACCCCTCTTGGGAAAATACCCTACTCTTAAGTAATTCATTTGTAATTCAGCATCTTGTGATCATTCATTCATTCTTAAAGAAAAGGATTGCTTGAGGGCACCCACAAGTGTTGTGCTCTCTTTTGTTCATGGGTTTCTCTCTTTCTACGACACTTGCACTTAGGTTATTTCTCACTCTAGGGTTGCAAACTTGTACCACTCGTGGCTGATTTCTCTTCAAAAGTTAGGTCTCCCTAGTGTTGGTTTATTTTCTTTTTATTATAGAATAAGTTTTTCTTTTGGTTCTGTTTGATTCTCACACTATCTCTTGTGCATTTCAACATGGTATCACAGTGGGTTTGAATCTCACTTACTTGATTCAGCGATTGATCCAAATATTTTTGGCTAGCAGCATCGTAGATATGCTCATAGAGATGGGTCATATCACAAGAAAGAGGTTACAGTCCAACCTCATAGCTCAAAAACATAACAAAGATGCCAAAAATTCCCACGCGTGTGGGAGAAAAACCTCCTCAAGCATTTCATTATTCTCCAAATGAGCTCTAAATGCCAGAAATAAGCGTCATGTGGGATAATGAATGATCCATACTCCAAGATGTAGCTCCTAGAGCATCTGCATAGCTCCAAAGTGCCTCCATACAAAGACGTCATATCCATGGTGCACAACGTCACCCTCCAAAGGGAACAAAAGGTGACATGGCACTCTCTCACTGAAGCAATGGACTCATAAGTGATGTGCAAGCCCTCCCCTGTCATCACAAGGAAGACCATTAATATCCAAAGCTCCTGAACAAGCAATGCCCATCAAACAGTGTCAAAACCAGCCTGGAGACGTCCTGGGTCCACTGGGCACATCATCAATCTCTCCAACACTAAGCTTCATAAGCTCAACATTTCAACATCTTAGGGTACTTTGGAGTGTCAAGCATCATGTGGGGTCATTATGTAGCCCAACGCTTGCTCTAGATAGACAATGTTGCATCAACAAGGTCATATTCTCTCTTAGGAATGGGTAAAATGACCTCAGCAATGCTACTGAGAAAGTATGGCAGTAATCTCAAGAGGCCTCTACTACTGTGATGGAACCACCTAATAAAACCCTCTCAAGATCAAGTGAAATTCAACAATCGTTATGTACAATAACCATATATGCATCATAGTGGACCATAATAATACTTCCCACAAAGCTCACCTTCGAATATCTAACTAAATCAAGTCCCATAAACAAGTTACTTCCTTATGTTCTGGATGGTTAGATGAATAACCTTATTAGGTGTTTCCAATCCCCAAGGGCAAGTGACAAGTCCCAATTTAGACCATCAATCCATGGGTGTGTCTAAAATGGTGGTAACGGAGTGGGAATGATTTCAAGGTAGGGTGCCATAACCAAGTGACCAACGAATGGTGGTCCTAAGTGTATAGATCTAAGGAGGGAGTAATCATAAAGGCATGAGTTACCCCTTTCCTCGGCCTGCTTTTGCCACCCCTTTGGTGTGCCTTTTACTTGTTTATGATTTTCTTTGATTTGGGTGCATAGCTCAAGAGCCCAAGCTTGCTTTTTGAGATTTAGCATTTAATACCCCTTAATGATGAGTCAATTTATCGCTCATCAGGGTTAGGACAATACATGGGTTCCTTATATATATAGAGCATCATGTACTTGAACCGAGTGATGGCTAATGACTAGGGCAAAGGTCATGCTAGGATTTTTCTCACATACTGATCAAATGTCCTAGCCATAATTTGCATTTTATCTTTTTCTCTCATTATGGATTTATTATGCTTTTAACTTTCTTTTAGCTACATCAACCTCCAGGGAAAAAAATTTCGGCCCAAATTCAAGGATGAGGATGAGAAGTTTCCAATCCCCATGACCAATGACCACCAACCTGAAGAATGGAGACAAAATAGTGGGAAAGATGGGAAGTGGTATGCATGTAATATAATGGACATGTTACTTCAATCAAAGCCTCCCTAGTAGTGTCCTTCCTAAAACCCTAAGGCCTCAAAGGAGGTCCCACTGGACTAGAGTCAAGGACTAACCTCCCAAGTGAAGTGAGGGAACAAGAATATAGTCAAGATCGATCAATCATCCAGATTGCCCCTTGATCCATATTAGTATGCCCTATTGCCGCAAAATCTAGCAGGCCTTGTGAAGGGGTACCCTACAAAGAAATCACTAGACCAAGTGACAACAATAAGGTAGTATCCCACTGTCACCACAGCTACCCCCCCCCTTCACTTTATGGATTTTCACCAATGGGAGGAGTCCCCGTATATAGGTCACCTAAGGGATATTCTAAGCTTAAAGGTATAAGGTGACACAATAAGCTTCCAAGGGGTGACACAACTTAGGTACAAGGCTCATGCAATGAAAAAGAGGCAATTCGCTTCCCTTAGAGAAGCCAAACTAGGGCACGCTAGACCAAGGGTTTGAGTAATAGCGTGGAAAATGGAATGACCCAAAGTCAAGGTACCAAGGAAAGGTTTCCAACAATATATTCTAGCAAGACAATGGCACATGAAACCTTCAAGAAGTACTCAAGTTGAATCTTAACCAAACTAGGGTTTCTCCTAGAGCAAAATAACTAGGGAAAGAAAAATTATGGAGAAAAATGGATGAATTGGCCACCAAGGAGGTTGATTTTGAGGCAACCTGATAAATCCTTGGTGTTGAATCCTTCCACACCAAGAAATTCCTCTCCCAAGCAATTTCGCTCCAAGCCCTAATTAAGCCACTTATCCTTAAGAGGGTCAAATTTAAGAAGAGAGAGAAGACGAAATTCAATTTATGGGTGAAATTTGACTTGATCACCAACTAGACAAGGCCAGTGCCTAGTCCTTGGGCTGATGGAGTCTATTAATGCTTAAGATTGGCTAATCCTTGCAAAGGAGTAAAGATATTGTGATCACTGTTACCCACCACCTGTGGGTAGTGTATATAGGAGAAAAAATTTCTCCTAGGTGGTCCTCAGCCAGCAGCGAGCAACCACCAGATAGCTCGATGTGCCAAATTCTCAGCCACCTGAGCCAGCCATGTCGTCCCTCAACCACTTGTCATGAATGTATGTTTGAAGGTGGGCCTTCCGACCCCAAAGGTATCGTTGTTCATTGGTATAGTTGAGTAATTTTCCTTACTTGTCATGGGCACTTTTGGACATGGATTGGTGGGGGGATTAGGCGGAAAGAGTGGGCTAGGCTTATATTCTTGTATCCATTGCCCAATCTCGTTGTTACCCTTGTATCCTAGTCTCGTGGGGTCTCCTTTACTGATCATATGGCTTTTGAGTTAGCACTACACTGGAAATCCCGATTTTGGTTGTGTGGTCCCGCTTCCCATACCACCTACATCACTCCCCTTCCACTCGTCTTAGCCCCATTCATCTCTTTTCCCATCTAGGTCCACATAGGGTTAGCCTCCCCCTCCCCTTGTCCACACCCTGGAGGTTGATGCAACTAAAAAGAAAAGTAAAATCATAATTTCGCTACTCTCAACAAGAACTGTACCACAAAATGCAAAAGATGGTCGGGACATACAAATTTAGCATGTGGGCAAAAGCCTAACATGAGCTCTACCCCTTACCCATGGCCATCACCCTAGTTCCTATGTGCCCTAAATGATCCCCCTCCATCATTAAGGCACCCACGATTGTCCCAACCCCTGGTGGTCAATGGACCGCCCCACCTTAAGGGGGTATTCATTGCTACATATTACACAGCATGCTCTCATCTCCTAGAGCCCCAAGCAGTTATGAAGAAAAATCAATAAAAGGCAAAAGGCATATGAAAAAGGGTCGAAAAACAAAGGTCGGGGTAACTCATGTACAACGATTTGCTCCCTCCTACACTCATATACCCAGGTGTGGGGTTCCCTTATTTTAGCTACCACGACTCCTTAACCTGTGATCTGAATGTTTTCCCTAATCCCCACTTTGTTCCATCATTATATAATTTTCCACCTACCATTTGAGGGATGTACCACAGACATGTCACCCCCTCTAGAGGTTGAAACCACCTAATAGGGTCCTTGGTTAACCCCCTATTGAGCTTGGAGACACTTATACATACCAAAGCCCACTATGGAAGGGCATGCCAACATGAAGTGCCCCACTGGTTCCACGACTTGTAAGCTCTTTTACTTTATTATTCTAATGATTTGTTGTATTTGAGGGCAAGGGGACGCATTGGATCTTATGCAGGATTGCAGGTGGATTTCCATTTGGGGCTTGGTCTCCCTATACGGGGTCCTAGCCCACCAGAGGGCCACATTGGCACTTATAGGGTGAGCGTTGAGAGCCATGGGCCTCCACCATAGCCGAGATTACTTCATGGATCCCCAACAACGTTCGTTGATTGCTCCTATTCTACCTTCGGGATGAGGATGATGCACCTGGTTCACCATGCCCAACCGGCTCCACAAATGCACCATACACTTGGCAGATGTTCCAGAGTCCAAAGGATTGTTCTGCACTATAGAGGCAGGGCTTATGTCATCATTCCAGCTTACAGATGGTCTACAGGCATTTCCGATCCATTTGGAGACCCATGAGGATGACCTTGTGCCCCCACACCCACTTGGGAGCACCACAGGTTTTTGCTTGGAAAACAAGGGGTCATCCCCTTGTCCACTACGATGGAAGTCCATTTCTACATTATGGCACCCTTTGGACTTCATTAGGCCTCCTCAAATGCCCAACGACTCATTTTCTTGATCATTCGACCCTCTTGAGAGGCTTATTCATGTATTATTGAGCTATTTGGTGGGCTTGTCACCAAAAGTTAGTGTTATTATCCACATTATTTTATTGTAGGGCCTAAATTAGGCCTAATTAGCTAAATCAAATTCATTAGGAAGTGTATAAATAGAAGTGTGATGGAATCATTCAATCATCATCGCTTGGAATGCATCATTATCTCTTGAGAGATTTTCGCTATTCTTTTTCGAGGACGAAATTGGATGGATGGGTGAATTTTGATGTTTGGATCTCTTCATTTTGTCTTGGAGCTTCTATATTGGCATATGATGATGATTGGATATACTTATTCTCATATGTAAGTGGTTTTTAATGCTACTTTGTCTCTATTTTTTATACCACATGCATGTTGTTGGGAATTTGTGCTATACTAGGCTAAAATTTGTTGTTTTTCTTGTGTGAAATGGTGGAAATTTGTCTCTTTATAGTGTTGCATCATGTCATGGGGCATGTTTTGTTGATTTCTAGTAGCATCGGAAGTGCTCTAAGCCTCAAATTTTGCAGAAAGGCTTAGACACATGTATTCCAAAATACCCAAAAAGCGTTTTGGGAAATTCCACCCAGATGAGGTTTTATTAAAATAATTAATTACTTTTAATGGCAGCCTAAGTCTAAACTTAGGGAATTAAAATAATTAAAATGTATTAATAGAAATGGGTGTGAATCCTCTAGAAAAAGATGAAGATCAAGTCAAGTTAATCTTACCTTCATTATGTTTTAATCTGGGCCGTTGATTTCTCAACGAGAAGATTATAAGAAGGAATTCGATGGGCATTTGGAAACACACCAGGCAAATACTCATTTGCCCAAGAAGATCAATTTTCTCACTGGCTGAAGTTCGGCAAGAGATAATCGAATCAAAGGGAGAGTTGCAGGTTGGAGAGAGAGGGCATCAACAGGAGTCGAGAGTGCAGGATCAGGCCGTAGGAAGCAACGCAGAGGAGCGATAGCGCAAAGGCTGTGACGCAGTGACAGGGACAGAGCAGAGGTTGTGACACTGGAATTGTGCAGTCACTGCACAGAGGATGACACAGTGAGACGCAGTGAGGCTATAGGGCCTCTCCAGGGTTAGAATTTCACTGTGGAGCGTGAGAAAAATTGTTTGTAAATTTCTCACAGACATTCCTCTTTTATTCTGCTGGTTGTATTTTGTACAAGAGAGTTTGCTGAAGAATAATAAAGAAACCCTCATCTGTTGCACCAGTTTTCCCACATTGGGTTTTTTCCAGGGACGATTGTCCAAAAATAACTGTCATTGTGATTGTTCTTGTGCTATCATTTTTCCTTGCATTAACATTCTGCAAAAATTTTAATTGTGAAGACTGCAGTGTATTTTATTTCAATATTTACCGTAGTACACGATAAATAATTTGTATAGTTAAATAACAAATAGAAGAAATCCAATCAGTTATTGAAGTAAGATTCCGGGTAGCGGAATTTTCACATGGTTTCAGAGCAAAGAAAACAGATCTAGAAGAGCCAGTGCTGAACAGAAGAGGAAGATCAGTAGGTTATGTAGGCAGTAGCTCGAATCCCCTAAGGGATTGCGCAGTCTAGTCTAGGAGGGCAAAATTTTCGTGGGAAAATCTCTCTCTGAGTAAGTCAACAGAGAGAGATTTCTAGATCGAAAATTTGCTAGTGACAGAGGGAGCAGCGCAGCATCTTCAGCGTAGTGCAATCTTCAGGTGGGATGCAGTTTTTGCTAGGCAGAAAAAACGTCAGAAATTGAAGGAAAAATAGCACAGATAATTACGGAAAATCAAGATGTCTTTGAATTACCTTCCAAATTGGAAGAAGACTTCGCTTGCTTGTTAAGTTCAACATCTGCAAGTGTTTGGTACATTGATAGCAGGGCTTCAGCTCACATGATTGGAGTACGAGAATATTTCTCGATCTATCAAGAAGAGCAGATGGACTTCCAGATCACTATGGGAAACAGAATGAAATGCAATCCAGCGGGGAGAGGCACCATAGCGTTTCAGATGGAGGCAGGAACCAGCATCACAACCACTAATGTGTTGCATGTGCCCAGGTTAGGAATGAATCTGATTTCAGTGTCCCAGGTATAGGACAAGGGATACGATGTATACTTCATTGGAAAGAAGGTATACATCAAACATCCAAGCTAGAAGAAGATGAGACAAATTGGAGCTCGAAGCAACAGGCTATATCGATTGTAGCTCGAGTCTCCAATGGCACTGATATGCAGCAATCTTGATGGCGAAAAAGATTTGAATGGACTATGGCATGGGAGAATGGGACACTTGCACCACAGAGCACTAAGGATGTTCAAAGAGACTGTCACAGGAGCTCCAAACCTGAGTACTGAGCATGATGACGTATGCATAGGATGCATACAAGGGAAGTATGCTAAGGCAGCTTTTCCAAGAAGTGACAACAGAGCAAAAGGTGTATTAGGATTGATACACACAGATATTTGTGGCCAAATGTCCACAAGAACTCTTAGCGGTGGCGAATACTTTGTCAACTTTATTGATGATCACTCCAAAAAAACCTGGATTTACTTCCTAAAGACCAAGAATGAGGTCTTTGATCGGTTTAGAGAGTTTAAGGCTCTCATGGAGAACATGACAGGGAAAAAGATAAAAGTATTGCACTCAGATAACAGTGGAGAATATACGGACAGAGACTTCACAGATTTCTGCGCAAAGGAGGGCATCAAAAGAGAGTGGACAACTCCATATAATCCACAGCAGAATGGAGTAGCAGAGCGGAAGAATAGAACTATTGTTGGGGTGGCAAAGTCTATGTTATATGACCAGGACTTGCCTAGATTCTTATGGGCAGAGGCATGTAACACGGCGGTGTATATTCAGAATAGAACCCCTCACAGAGCTTGGGGGAAGAAAAAGCCTGAAGGAGTTTTCAAAGGGAGAAAGTCAGAAGTGAGTCACCTCAGGATATTTGGAAGTCTAGCATATTGTCACATTCCAGATGAGAAGGGTAGTAAACTAGATCAGACTGCAAAAAAAGGTTATCTCGTAGGATATAGCGAGACCTCAAACGCATACAGAATCTACATCCCTAGCAGTAGGAAAATTGTAGTGAGATGAGATGCAAAGTTCATGGAAGATAGAGGTTTCAAGAAATCTCGTGAGATGCTAGCAAAAAATCAGTGAGCGAATGTTACTTTAGTCCAACAGCAGCATGGGCAGCAGGTAGGACAAGCAGGAGGACAGACACCAGGACCGAGTACAATGACTAGTACCATCATTTCCTCAGGGGGAGAAGATTCTGGCAGTTCTCAACAGATAGAACAGCAGGAACAGGAGGAGGATTTGAGGGAGCCTCCTACCACCAGTGGTAGAACCAATAGGGAAGTACGGCATGTTAACCTCTCCTTGCCGCCTACACCTACCTACTAGTTAGTGAGAAAAGCCATTAACCCCACAAGGTGTGGTTGGTGGCAAGGAACTCAGACAAGGGGTTGTCATACTAATCCTGACTCTCTCCGTTTAAGCTATCTCCTAGGTTAGCTATGGGGGGTGGTCCATAAAGAAAAATTAAGTTAAAGATGTGAGTTTTCTAGGAGAGTTGTTAGAGTTAAACAGATTACTTCTTCAGATTTATAAGCAAAAAAGTGATATGAGCAATAACCATCAATACATAACATAAGCATGAAACATATGAGAAACTAGTGCCTTCAAAGTATTTCTCTTAAAATAAAATTGTATTTGCTTAAATGAAGTGAACTGTTTTCAAATGGAAAGCAAAAGTAATCTTGAAAATTGAAACAAGAAACTGTTAGCACAATATATTGTAAATGTTTTCAAGATAAATAGATTTATGAATCAAAGCATGAGAAGTTATCATGCTCAAAAGGAAACAATTAGTGTTCTACTTGCAAAATGTAGATTAAAAAAAATGTTTGCCACAACAAAGTATTCAATTTCAACAATGACAAAAGGAATAAACAATTGCAAGTAAAACCATGAGGTGTATTAGCATGAGATGCAATTACACTAGATTTGGATGAAATTAATCTTGCTTACTTTTAATCTAAAATGCTTAATCTAGATGAGAAGTCCTCCTCTTGTGCTCTTACCAAGGGGTAAAAATTGGGGTGACTGTAAGAAAGAGGGGGCGAATCATTAACGATACTCGTCCCCTGAGTCTTACGAGTCAGCATGTACCTTCGTTCCTACAAGGGAACAAACCACCTTCATAACTGCAGTGTCACACGCTTTTACCTTACTTCGTACCAAATGGAAGAACTTTCCAAGAAAGTCGTTTTTCCCTATAATTTCTATCAACCAAGCTTATGCTTGCAGGTAAATTTTAAATATGCAACTAAGTTAGAATGTCTGCTATGATATGCAAGTAAGTTTGCAAGTGAAGTTTGCAAGTGCTATGTAAAAGATAGAGATGCTTTAATTAAATATGCTCCAAAACATAAGATTGCATAAGCTTCATAACATATGAGATTGTGAAGTGAAAGTATTTGCTTTGACTTATGATAAATCGTTGACCAACTAAAAGTTTGATGCCTATGAGCAATTAATTTGCATGTAAAATAAATTGCAACTCAAGATTTGTATTCAAAATAACCTTGCGAAAAGAACTCTTTAAATTTGAGAAAATGAAAGAAAACTTGCTTGACATGGAAGTAAATGATTGTCTTGAAAGATAAATTGCCCAACTACACAATGTTTCAAAATGGAAATGTTGCACAACCATAAAGCATAGATGATTTAGACAATAGCCAACCCAAGTATATCAAAATTTGCTAAAACAAAATAAGGAAGAAGCTTGCACAAAATGAAAGTAAATTTATTTGCAAAAATTTAATTTGAGACTTGTAGCAACAATTGTTGGAAATGGTGCAAGTTTAAAGAACTTTAGCAAACTTGAGGAAAGTAAATGAGATGCGTGGCTATGTTAATTACCAATTTAAAGCACGCATGTAAGTGAAAGCAGATGCTAGAGTCAACAAGGCAATCCAACCACCATTCCTCTACCAAAGTGGAGAGATAGGGATGCCAATGGGTGGAACCCACACTCCCAAAACAAAAATCAGAAATTTTATTATTATGTGTTACAATTGAGGTTAATGGCTCTTTGAGAGCTACCCAGGGAATTGATGGAAATACAAAATGAGGCTTTGAAACCACAAGGGAATTCCTTCAAGTATGGAGCCTCAAGAGAGATGAAGATGGTGCTACAATAAGGAAATACAATCTCCCAAAGTGATACATGGCCTAGTCTTCTTTAGCAAGCCCTCCTAATGCCCACGACCTCCTTCGAAATGGAACTTTGAAACTTGAGAGAACCTACAACCAACATGTTAGGGCTGCAAAACTAAGACCAAGGTTAGTGTGAAAAAAAGCATGCAAAATGAGTGATAATGCTACAATATAATATACAAAAAAAACTAAATCACGTGATGGGAAAAGACCCCATCACTTGTCTAGCTTACAAGGAGCTCTTGATTAGCTATATAAATAGATGAAGGCATGAGAGTATAAGATGTAAATTTGATTGAAATAATTGGCTTAAGCAAAACTATGTGAAAAAGAACCCTACAAAATCAACACTTTCGAAATATAAGCTATTAAGATTCAAAAAAAGATAGGAGTTCCTTGTAAGTAATGCCAAGAGTGGGTTGGTCTCCTGAAGACTTCCCCTCACGTTTGCTAGTGTTGAGATTTTATGTATTGGAGTAGTATCGAGTGTGCTCTAGCCCTGAAATTTTGTGCAAGGGCTAAGACACACAAGACCTCCAAAACCCAAAAAGTGTTTGGAGAAATTTCATCTAATGTGCGAGATATTAAAATAATTAATTTTTTTAATGAGGACCCTAAGTCTAACTCGGGGAATTAGAAAAATTAAAGTGAATTAATTAAACACACGTGATGAAATGTTCTAAGTGACGCGGATCAAGCAATCTTTTAATCTTAGCCATCAATAAGAGATTAAATCACAGTCGTTGATGTCTCAACCAAAAAGTATAAGAGAAAAGCTTGAGGGTCAGTTGCAGATACACACACACACAGGCAGAGATGAGATACTGAGTTGGAATTCTAGGGCGGGCTTGCTAAGAATATCCAGAAGAGTTTTCTGCAGTGAGAGGTAGTATTGGCTAAGGAGATGATCTAATCCCGAAGCCAAGAGTCAGCAAGAGGCAGAGAAGCAGCGCAGAAGAGTAAGGGCAACAGCGGCGCAGCGCAGAGGGCTTCAGTTGCTACGCAGGCCCAGAAAGGGCGGCGTTGAGCCAGAAGGAGACCTTCGGCGTTACGCAGAGGAAATCTAGGGCAGCGTAGGGACTGCGTCACCCAATCTGGGGTTACACAGCCCCCTCCAGGCCAGCGCAAAGGCACGTAGAGGCTAGCAGGGTTGACAAAGTGGCTTCAGGGGCAGCGCTGGGGTTTCTAGAGGCAAAAAGTGGCCGAGTCCTGTAAATCCCATTTGAGGGCGTGGATCAGTCAAGTTTTCAGTCTCCAGAACAGCAAGTATTGCTGCAGATTTATTTTTCTCTGTCGGGTTAACTAGCAAGGTGCCTAGATTTGTTGTTCTCAGAATTTACTTAATAATAATAAACCCTCATATCTGTTGCACCGGTTTTCCCGCATTGGGTTTTTCTGGGGACAATTGTTCGAAAAATATGTGTCACTTTGTTGAATGAGCGTAATATTCAGTAAATGATCTGTATGTGTGTAGGTTGTTAGTTGTGTTTACTTCGGTATTTTCTAAATATTTTTTGGAAATAACTTGTATAATTTAATTACAAGTAGGAGAAGTAAACCAAGATACTGCAGTAGGATTTATGTATTATTGTAATCAGAAATTTTCACATGGTATCAGAGCGACTACAGATCAAGCTGAATCTCTAGCAAAATCAGTTGAAGACATATTTTCTGCAAGGTAGCAGCTGAAGCAGCAGATCCGGAGAGGGCAGCTCAGCAGCAGGAGAATGCAGTCCCAGAAAGGGCTACGCAATCCCATCTGGGTGATGCAAAGACAACGCCGCACCCTCCAGAGGGATGCAGGAGCAGCCTACGCTGCGTAGTCGTTGCGCCGCCGCTGCGCTAGGCCAGTCTGCTCAAGAAGAGGCCAGCTAGAGAGAAGCAGTCTAGTTATTTTTTCTGTTGCAGATCAGTATTGTCGAGATACGGAAGTAGTGCTTCAGATCTTCAAAAGTTGCTGGTGTGGTGGAGATTCTGCTGGTGCAGAATTGTGCCTAGCTAAGTCGACAAAGAGCGGAAGGAAGACAGTCACTTAGTAGATCTGAGCTAAACAGATCTGAGATTCGATCAGGAGGGTGCTCAGAGAGAACTGTCCAATTGTTTTGGTTGAAGATTTCCAAGAGGGAAATCAGTTGACAGAAAGAGGCTACTATAGAGGGTTTATGATCGCCAAGAAACCCAGATCCAACATTTCTGTTGAGTTTTGCAACAAAAAGAGGGAGAAGAGTATTGTTTCATCAGATTTGAACTAGATGGCTTCTCATGGGCTGAGAGATCAGGACAGGTTGGACGGTGTGTCCAACTTCGTCATCTGGAGAGCCAGGATACTGACAGTCCTGGATGAGTACGTCCTCAAGAACCATGCGGAGAATGTCCTAGCTAAGCCTGTAGATCTTGATCCTCTGAAGAAATTCAATGAAAATCAAGCGCGGGCTAAGCATTTGATTATAGACGGAGTAAAAGATCACGTTGTGCCACATATTGCCGGAAAGAAGACGGCAAATGAGATGTGGACCGCTTAGGAAACGACGTATCAGGGAAACTCCGTTCAAAGAAAGATGCTTCTAGAGAATCAGATGAGGTTGCTCTAGATGCAGAAGGGTGACGAGATAGATCCCTTCCTTTTCCGACTTCAGACTATCCGGGATCAACTGATTGCCATGGGTGCAACTCCGGATGAAGGACTGCCCTGAATGCAATCACCGAGGAGTGGGAAACGTTTGTCCAGAGCATATTGAGCAGGGTAGCGTTACCATCCTGGGCAGACATGTGGACAATCCTCCGTCAAGAGGAGATCAAGAGAATCACCAAGAGGCAAAATAGAAGCAGCGGAATTGTCAGGGTGAAGAAAGAAGAGGAATATGATGTAGCCCTTGCATCGAAGGAACGAAGGCAGCAAGGGAAGAAGAAGAGGAACCTATCCAAGGTCTAGTGCTTTAACTGTGGCGAACTTGGACACTTCTCCAGCACTTGTCCTAAGAAGAAGGACAAAGGAACTTCTGATTCCAAGGCTGCAGCAGCAAAGGACAATGGGAGTGATGATGATGTAGCCATGAGTGCTCATGAGCCATGTAAGTGGGATGATATGGATCTGTAGAGCAGTTACAGATCAAGGAGGCAGGATCCTTGAGTAAGCCCTGTTATCGCTTGCCGCCTACACCTACCTACAGTTAGCGGGAAAAGCCTTTAACCCACAAGGTGTGGTTGGTGGCAAGGAACTCAGAGAAGGGGTTGTCACACTAATCCCAACTCTCTCCGTTTAAGCTATCTCCTAGGTTAGCTATGGGGGGTGGTCCCTAAATGGAAAACTAAGTTAAAGATTTGAGTTTCTAGGAAAAAATTAGAGTGAAATTGGATTACTTTTGAAGATTCATGAGCATTTATGAGCAACTTTGAAATAATGACAAATCATTTAACCAATGTCTTTACAAATAACGTGCTCAAAAGTAAAATAAATGCTCAAAGAGATGAGAACTCAATAATCCTGAAATGGGAACAAAAGACTGTTAGCACAAAATATCAGAAACGATTCCAAGATAAATAGATTTATGAATCGAAGCATGAGAAACTATCTTGCTCAAAAGGAAACAATTAGTGTTCTACTTTGGAGAATGTAAATGAGATGATAGAAAAACTCAAATGTTAGACCAAGATAACAACATGCAATTAAATTTGCAACACCAAATAAGGGTATTTGCCAATGAAACAAGATATATCAATCATCCATAAGCATAATGATCATTAAAATGACAACATGCAATGAAGTTGCAGAAGTAAGCAAATTTCCAAGTACCATAGAATTAAACTTGTTGCAAAATTTACGGAATTAAAATGCTTGCATCCAAAGCGCTTCTTGAGATAATATTTGCATGTGAATCTTTAAACCATCAAGATAGCAAAAAAATTGGGAAATTTGCAAGTAAATGTGATGAGATAGTGCTCTTGGTTTATTTTATTAATTAGTTTTAAAGGAAGGTTACAATTGAACTCTAATCCTCAGACCTCACCCTTGCCCAAATATTTGGATCTCACAGTGAGGAGTCCATAGAGGTAGAGGGTCCCTAAAATGTCTATTCAACCAACTTAAGTTGGAGGTAAATTTTAGTGATGCTTGGGGCATGTAAGATCTAAAAGTAAATTAACATGAAAATGAAAATTCAACTTCAACTTGAAGTATATTTGTTTGTCATAAAATAAAATGTAGTTTTACTTTATGCATCAAACTTAATATTGTAGAGTGTGTTCAATGGTGAAACATAAGCAAATTTGAAGTATGATTTCAAGCTAAATAAACTCAAGTAAAGATACTTGCATATTAAAAAAATCTGAATTTGCTATGAAAGTAAATGCTCTTAAAACTTGTAGCAAATCAAAGTGAATAGCTAGTGAAATAAATGAAATGCATGGTTGTGTTAATTGACCAATTAAATGATATGCATACAATTTAAAGAGATCAACAAATCACGCCACAAGTCCTCTCCAAAAATGGAGAGATTGGGATGCCAATGGGTAAAACCCACACTCCCAAAATCATAAATTTTATTAGTTGTTAGAAGTAAGAGACTATGAAGCCTCCTACAAGCTCAAGGAAAACCTTTACAAATGAAACTTGAGGTCTTAGACTTATCCTTGATGAGAAATTTATGCAATATAAAGGCTCAATAGACGAGAGGCTAAGCCTCCTCAATGCTCACAGCTAAGAGAGAGGGAAGAAGCCACAAAAGGAACTCAGTCTTCCTCAAGGAAGCTCCTTAACTGCCCACGACCGAAGGAAAAAGAGAGTCCTCATTTGACATTAGAGCACAAAGGTCCTGCAGCAATTTGTTAGTAGTTTCTTGAAGGTGAATCCCACAAGTTGCTACAAGAAAACAAGTTAGAAAAAAAAGACTACAAAAAACCAACCAAGTGTTAGACAAATAAAATCACAAAATATTGCACAATAATCTACAAAGGGCTAAGCCAAAGAGGATGAGTAAACTCTCCTCTTTGTCTAGCCATGTTTAAGCTCTTTAAATAGCAAAATATGATCCACTGACGCACAATGAAAAAGTAAAATATTTTTAAATGATTGCATGCATACAAACTATGTCCAAGTGAATCCCTGCAAAACACTTTTTCGTAAGATAAACAATGACAATCCAAATAACAAATGAGAGTTCCTTTGAAGGTGCTTCAAGAGTGGGTTGGTCTCCCAAAGAATTCCCCTCACGCTTGATCCAAAAAGAATTATTCTACAATACTCAAGTCCCAAATTAGTCCATGTAGATGTAGATAAGCAAACAATGAATTGAAACGTCTAGAAATTTATTTGAAAATAAACTAGAACTTTCAACCTCTAGGGCCTACTTTCAAATCAAATGCTAATACAAGATAGTTGTACACTAGCAAATTCACAAGAATGCATGGAAAATGAAATAACTCAAAGCATAGAAAATATTATACCAATAGCTCCAAATGCACCATGCTCCAAAGGAAGAACACCCATGAATGAACCCCCAAAGTCTTTTTATTGATATTCTTGAAAAGTGTACAAAGTAGCAGCGCTTCCGCAAGCACAATAGCTCGTATCCAATGATACCATATGAGAGCCCTTGGCTCCATTATATAGGAAGTCAAGAGCAAATCCCAATGAAGAACCATATGCCAAGTGTAAAATTCAAATTCTGACAAGTGAACATCATTTTCTTCTTCTCTTATGTGCCAAATTCGAATTTTATGATGGAATGACATGTGTGTATGGTTGGTAATCCATGTGGGGACAATTTCCCACAAAAATCTCCACCAAATATTCTCCCAAATATGAACTAACTTCACAGATTCGAATTTCCAAGTAAGCAGCTCTCATTTAATGCCGAAAATTCAATTTTATTTGAGCACATTTTTTTTCCTTGATTTTAGGAGTCCACGTCACCTTAGGACTTCACTTTAACTCCTCCATAATTTTTCACCTCATTTCCACCTCATTTAGCATGTGTGGATATTTATTTTTCTCCATTTATTTAATTTCTGGCTTAATTAATTACCAGATTTCTCACCAAACTTAGGAAAAGTGGGTTTTGAGGGTTCAAAACAGATTTTTAACCACTCAAAGTGTGTTATAGTAGAAAGCTGAGCGTGAGAGGTGTAATTTTGATTATTCATACCCCATACAACTTCTCTAGGCAACACTTCTTACAATTCAATTACAATTTTTATTGCAATTTTCGACTTGCGGGAAATCTAAAAAAATTAAAAAATCACTACCTAGACCTAACCAACTTCCACAAAATTTTTTGTGTGATCTAGTATGGTAATATACATTGACTCTAGACACTAGGAATCACCCAGGAACTCACCATCAAGCTATACTCCGGCTTTGGGGTAAAATTGGAGGAAAAAACTCAATTAATTATTAACTCCTGGTAGGGAGATGATAATTTACCAAGTAAAAAAAAATCCCAGAGTAATACTCACTTGTTGGCAAGGTACCAAGCAACCTAGGCCTGTTACAGACTCAATACTAACTCAAATTCATCATTACTAGCATCACTTATTACAATTCCCCGTAGGGCATGGAATCTAGGTTCAAGAGAAAATGCTAAGTAGAAGTAAAGTTTAAAAACTCTGTTAAATTGATGATATCTGATGGTACATGTGTCCTCTGGTTCATCCTTGGGCAATGGAGTCTTCTCATTATCATCAGTTGCCCACTCCAAAGGTCAACAAGCCCAACTTTTGGATCACATATGAGTTACGGGAGCCTGAAGATGGTAGCAGGACAAGCAGATGGGTGCAGAAGTTCACAGTGAAGCAGAGGGCAGTGTTGAGATGTTGTAGAGGGAGCAACGCAATGCAAAGGCAGCAACATAGAGGATGATGGGACTTCAGCAGCGCAGAGATTCAATGCATACACAGTGTAGAGCTATAGCAGCGCAGTGGCTTCAGGAGGATAGCGTAAAGCAGCAGCCAAGGGTGTTTCAGTGATGGGATGCACCCTGACTTGTCTATCAACGATTGGGCAGGAGTCTTTCAGTTGCTAACTTCTCGGAAACTGAGTTCCAATGCAGCAGTTAGCAGTGGCAATGCTATGGCAACGTGATGCAGCAATTTGAGAGGGAGATGCAGTACAGATGTGGCAGTGGCAATGTCAGTGGCAGTGACATGGGCAGCAGTACAGAGAGCAACAGCGCAGTGGATGGAGGGAAGCAGGCCAAGCATCAGCAGCGCAAAGACCAATGCCAAGATCTTGTGATACATGGTGTGGATGTATTGCTAGAGCACACTCCGTTCTAAGAGGGAGTGTTGAGATTTTGTGTATTGCGGTAGCATCGGGTGTGCTCTATCCCTGAAATTTTGTGAAAAGGCTAAGACACACAAGACCTCCAAAACCCAGAAAGCGTTTGGAGAAATTTCATAAAATGTATGAAATATTAAAATAATTAATTTTTTTAATGAGTACCCTAAGTCTAACTTAGAAAATTAGAAAAATTAAAGTGAATTAATTAAACACATGTGATGAAATGTTCTAAGTGACGCGGATCAAGCAGTCTTTTAATCTTAGCCGTCGATAAGAGATTAAATCACAGACGTTGATGTCTCAACGAAAAAGTATAAGAGAAAGACTTGAGGGTCAGTTGGAGATACACACACACGGAGGCAGAGCTGAGAAACTGCGTTAAATTCTAGTGCAGGTTTGCTAAGAATATCCAGAAGAATTTTCTGCAACAACAGGTAGTATTGGCTAAGTGGATGATCTGATCCCGGAGCCAAGAGTCAGCAAGAGGCAGAGGAGCAGTGATCAGGAGCATCGCAGAGGAGCAAGGGCAGCAACAACAATTGCACAGTGCAGAGTGCTTCATCCGCTATGCAGGCCCAGAAAGGGCAGCGCTAGGCCAGCAAGAGACCTCCAGGGTTACGCAGAGGCCATCCAGGGCAACGTAGGGACTGCATCACCCAGTATGGGGTTACGCAGCCCCCTCCAAGCCAGCGCAGAGGCTAGCAGGGCTGACGCGGGGGCTTCAGGGGCAACGTTGGGGTTTCTAGAGGCAGAAAGTGCCCGAGTCCTGTATATCCTGTTTGAGGATGTGGATCAGTCAAGTTTTCAGTCTCCAGAACAACAGGTATTGCTGCAGATCTATTTTTCTCTATTGGGTTAACCAGCGAGGTACTCAGATTTGATGTACTCAGATTCTACTTAATAATAATAAACCCTCATATCTGTTGCAACGATTTTCCCGCATTGGGTTTTTCTGGGGACAATTGTTCGAAAAATATGTGTGTCACTTTGTTGAATGAGCGTAATATTCAGTAAATGATCTGTATGTGTTTAGGTTGTTAGTTGTGTTTACTTCGGTATTTTCTGAATATTTTCTGGAATTAACTTGTATAATTTAATCACAAGTAGGAGAAGTAAACCAAGATACTGCAGTAGGATTTTTGTATTATTGTATCCATAAATTCACAGCTAGTTGATCCAAAGATGGCCTCTACAAAACTTCAAATGTACATTAGCTCATATGGATTATATTAATAAACAATTACAAGAGAACTCTAGAATTTATTTGAAAATAGATAGAGTTGTCTAGCCTAGAGCATATCAAATAACCAATTGCAAATATAAGATAGTTATACATTCACAATTCTTATAAAAGCATATGAGAGAATGAAATCAAATTAAACACAAATAGAAAAATATACAATCATCGAGCCAAGCCAAACTCCAATAGAGAAACACCCATGAATGAACCCCAAAGACTTTTTTATTATATGAAGAAAAAGTGTGCATAAGAGCAGAGCTTTCCCAAGCACAATAGCTAGTACAAAAGATACAATATGAGAGCCCATGGCTCCATTATATAGAGAATTGGGATCAAATCCCAATGAAGAACCAAATGCCAAGTGGTGAGAGGAAGGAGATCACAAGGCAAATTCGAATTTGATAAGTGGAGCTCCAATGCCAAGTGTAAAAATCGAATTCTCGCAAGTGGACATCATTTTCTTCTTCCCTTATGTGTCAAATTCGAATTTTATGATGGAATGACAAGTGTATATGCATGGTAACCCATGTTGGGACAATTTCCCACAAAAATCTCCACCAAATATTCTCTCAAATCCTCCCAAATGTGCATTAACTTTACAAATTCGAATTTCCAAGTAAACAGCTCTCATTTAATGCCAGAAATTCAATTTTATTTGAGCACATGTCATTTCCTTGATTTTAGGAGTCCATATCACCTTGTGACTTCACTATAACTCCTCCATAATTTTCCACCTTATTTCCACCTCATTTAGCATGTGTGGATATTTATTTTTCTCCATTTATTTAATTTTTGGCTTAATTAATTGTCAGATTTCCCACTAAACTTAGGAAAAGTGGGTTTTGAGGGATCAAAACACATTTTTAACCCCTCAAAGTTTGTCATAGTAGAAAGTTGAAGGTGAGAGGTGTAATTTTGATTCTTCATACCCCATACAACTTCTCTAGGAAACACTTATTACAATTCAATTACAATTTTTATTGCAATTTTCGACTTGCGGGAAATCTAAAAAAATAAAAAATCACTACCTAGACCTAACCAAATTCCACGAATTTTTTTATATGATCTAGTATGGTAATATACATTGACTCTAGACACTAGGACTCACCCAAGGCCTCACAATCAAGTCGTACTCCGACTTTGGGGTAAAATTGGAGGAAAAAACTTAATTAATTATTAAGTCTTGATAGGGAAATGATAATTAACTGAGTGAAAAAACCTCCCAGAGTAATACTCACTTGTTGGCAAGGTCCCAAGCTACTTAGGCCTGTTACAGACTCAATACTGACTCAAATTCATCATTACTACCATCACTTATTACAATTCCCTGTAGGGCATGGAATCTAGGTACAAGAGAAAATGATAATTAGAAGTAGAATTTAAAAACTCTGTTGAACTGATGATATCTGATGGTACAAGTGTCCTTTGGTTCATCCTTGGGCATGGAGTCTTCATATAATCATCAGGTGCCACTCCAATGGTAAACACGGCAGAATCTGAGGAATGCAAAGGAGTTCGTTGGAGCTCCCAGAACCGACAAAAGGCAACGTAGGCAACCTAACAGATACCAAGACTTGGTAGCGCAGATTGAAGAACCTTCCAGTTTTCGGGAAGTCGTACAGCACCAAATGTAGAAGAGTACAACTCTATCATGACGAATGATGTCTGGGAAGTGGTACCTAGACCTGAGGATAGATCAGTTGTAGGATCAAGATGGATCTACAAAATCAAGAACGCTGCAGATGGCAGTGTGGAGAAGTACAGAGTCAAGTTTGTGGCAAAAGGGTACGCACAGAAGGAAGGAATAGATTATGAGGAGTCCTTCGCCCCTGTAGTCATATATACCTCCATCAGATCTGTTATATCCCTAGCAACTCAGATGGAATGGGAGATTCACCAGATGGATGTCAAGACAGCATTCTTGAACAGGGTGATAGAAGAGGAGGTGTACATAGAAGCTTGAAGGCTTTGAGACCCATGATAGGAGAACTCATGTATGCAAATTAAAGAAAGCCCTGTATGGACTCAAGCAGGCACCCAGAACATGGTAAGGTCGGATTGATAGCTACTTGCAACATTTGGGATTCGTCAAGAGTGATGGAGATCCCAATCTCTACTATCTGATGTTGTAGAATGAGCCACTCATTCTGGTATTATATGTAGATGATTTGTTTCTTACAGGATCATCTAGGCTTATAAAGGACTGCAAGAAGAATCTTGAAGCAGAATTGGACATGATAGGGTTGGAAGTTTGGCAGAAAAATGAAGAGATCTTCCTTGGGCAAGGAAGATATGCTATAGAGATTCTGAAGAGATTCAAAATGCAGGATTGTTGACCCATGGCGGCGCTTACGATCACCAACTAGAAGAAAATAGATGCATCAGGAGACAGGGAAGTAAACCCAACCTTGTACAGACAGCTCATTAGTTCACTCATGTATCCGGTCAACACCAAGCTAGACATTTGTTTCACTGTCAACACCCTTAGTCAGTTCATGGTGGAACTAAAAAGGGAACATTGGGCAGCAGCTAGGCACATTCTCAAATATGTGCGTGGAACAGTCAGAGATGGGTTCAAATACATAGAAGGATATGATGTCATATTGAGCGAGTTCACAGATGCAGATTGGGCAAGGAATTTAGCAAACCGAAAAAGTACCTCTGGGTACTGTTTCAGTGTTGGATCAGGAATGATTTCTTGGTGCAGCAGGAAGCAGAAGTCAGTAGCTCTGAGCTCAGCGGAAGAAAAATATATGGCAGCCGACACAGCAACATGTGAAGTTATATGGCTTAGGAAGCTACTTTTGAGCTTGTTCAAGAAGAGGATGGAAGCAACCAATGTTTACTGTGATAATCAGAGTTGTATTAAGCTCTCTGAGAATTCATTATTTCATGATCGGTCGAAACACATAAATATCAAATGTCACTTTATCAAACACTGTGTTCAGCGTGGGGCAGTACAGCTGCATTATGTCCCCACAGGAGATTAGGTAGCAGATGTACTCACAAAGGCTCTAGGAAGAGCTAAGTTCATTCAGTTCAGGGAGTAGATGGGTATGGTAGAGAACCCGTTTCAGTAGCAAAAATAGTTGGGTCCTCAATTGCAGCAGCAGCAGATGAGAGGGTGTTGCAGTGCAGATGCAGTAGTTGGCAGCAGTATGCAGGGTCAGCAGCAGGATAGATGCAGCAACGCAGTAGTTGGTGGACAGCAACGTCAGACATCAGCAGCGCAGAAGGAGATGTTACAGAGTCAGGGTGATGCTTCGGCAGGTTGCATTACTAGAGCACATTCCTCGCTAAGCGGGAGTGTTGATTTCAGGTTAGTATCAGATGTGCTCTAAGTCTCAAAATTTGCGGGAGACTTAAACACATGTATTCCAAAATACCCAGAAAGTGTTTTGGGAAATTCCACCCAAATGAGGTTTTATTAAAATAATTAATTATTTTTAATAGCAGACTAAGTCTAAACTTAGGGAATTAAAATAATTAAAGTGTATTAATAGAACTGGGTGTGAATCTTCTAGAAAAGATGAAGATCAAGTCAAGTTAATCTTAGCCCTTGATTATGTTTGAATCTGGGCCGTTGATTTCTCAACGAAAAGATTATAAGAAGGACTTCGATGGGCATTTGGAAACACACCAAGCAGATACTCAGTTGCCCAAGAAGATCGATTTTCTCACTGGTTGAAGTTCGGCAAGAGATAATCGAATCAGAGGAAGAATTGCAGGTTAGAGAGAGAGGGCATCAGCAAGAGTCGAGAGTGCATGATCAAGCCGGAGGAAGCAGTGCAGAGGAGGGATAGCGCAGAGGTTGTGACGCAGTGACAAGGACAGCACAGAGGTTGTGACGCTGGAACTGTGCAGAGGCTAACACAGTGAGATGCAGTGAGGCTATAAGGCCTCTCTAGTGTCAGAATTTCACTGTGGAGCTTGAGAAAATTGTTTGTAAATTTTTCACAAACATTCCTCTTCCTGTGGTTGTATTTTGTACAAGAGATTTTGCTGAAGAATAATAAAGAAACTCTCATCTGTTGCACTGGTTTTCCCACATTGGGTTTTTTCCGAGAACAATTGTCCAAAAATAACTGTCATTGTGATTGTACTTGTGCTAGCATTTTTCCTTGCATTTACTTTCCACATAATTTTTAATTGTGAAAGATGCAGTGTATTTTATTTCGATATTTACCGTAGTACATGATAAATAATTTGTTCAATTAAATAACAAATAAAAGAAATCTAATCAGTTGCTGCAGTAGGATTCCGGGTAGCGAATTTTTCACAATTTTGAATAAGTGAATGTTCCTAGAGATATTTGTTGAAATTTTTTCTTGATAAGTCATCACATATTGCATATCGAAGTATAAAGACCTTGATGCAATTGTCCATGCCCTAATTGCTATGCGAAATTGCTTAATACACCTCCTTTGTTGATTTTGTAGCATTGGAAAGTGTTCCAAGTCTCATATTTTGTGAGGAGGCTTGGACATTCGTATTCCAAAGAACCTAGAAACCGTTTGTGGAAATTCCACACGGATCATGTTTTATTAAAATAATTAATTATTTTAATGTGATCCCTAAGTCTAAACTTAGGGAAATTAAATAATTAAAGGGCATTAATAAAACAGAGTGTGAATCTTCTGGAAAACGAAGATCAAGTCATGTTTTAATCTTAGCCATTGATTAGAGATCTAATCTCGGTTGTTGATTCATCAACGAGAATATTGTAAGAGAAGGCTTGAGGGTCATTTGGAAAGCAAGTCGGGCACACACTCAGTACCCGAAGGAAATTGATTCTGAAGGAATAGAATTCAATTTCAGAGGAAGAGGTAGTAGAGTCAAAGTTGCAGAGGCAGAAGATGAAATGGGAGGTCAGTAGAAGCAAAATAAAGGCGGGAGGAGGACGCAGAGAGGACAGCGTTGAGCAGCAGCACTAAGTCCCCACACAGAGTGACACAGTCCAGTGCAAGGACTGCACAGAAGACCACGCAGAGTGACACAAAGGGAGCTAGGGTGCCTCCCGATTGTCAGAAATTCTCCCGAAGAATTCGAGAAATTTATCTCAGGTGTATTCTAGATGTCTGCTCGTCAAATTCTTGTAAATGATTTTCCTTGTTGAAGAATAATACAAACCCTCATCTGTTGCATAGGTTTTTCCCGCATTGGATTTTTCCGGGGACAATTGTCCAAAAATAACTATGTTCATGTGATTGTTTCTATTGTGTTATATGCGCTCTGTTTTATTTTCTGCTTATGGTTAAGTGAATACTGCAGTTGTGTTTATTTCAAAATTTACTGAAGAATCTGTAAATAACTTATTTTAGAGGCGAAATAAATCTATCACTGCAGTAGTATTTCAGTTTGAAAATTTCACATGGTATCAAAGCAAAAGACGAGGAACGGAAGGGGAGGTTCTGCAATGGAACGAAGGTCCGACAATGATGCAACATCAGCTCAGAAGGGTTCACGCAGTCCTCCAGAACGCATGGAGGAACAGAGGGATCATGACGTTTCAGTTCTGGCATCCAGACTACAAGAGGATTTTGCTTGTGTGTCAAACATGGCCTCTCCAGAGATCTGGTATATCGACAGTGGAGCATCTGCTCACATGACAGAAGTTCGAGAATGCTTCTCAACCACCCAGGAGGAGCAGATGAATTTTCAAATCACTATAGGAAACAAGGTAAAATGTACCCCTATTGGAAGAGGCACAATAATATTTCAAATGGAAGCTGGCAACAAGCTTCGAGCTACCAACGTACTACATGTACCAGGATTGGGGATGTCAAACACCCTAGTTAGAAAAAGAAGGAAAAAATTGGAGTAAGGAGCCATAAACTGTACAAGCTACAGCGCGAGTCCCTAATGGCACTGATAGGCAGTACGGATAAGAGAAATTTGAATGAATTATGGCATAGAAGAATGGGGAATCTACATCATGGAGCCTTGAGAATTCTCAAGAAGACTGTCTGTTAATTTTGGGCAACTAGGTCCAAACTCCATGTTGCACTGCTCATATGATAATGATCATATTTTTGTTGGATTCCTCTTTCGGAGAGGTGCAAGATTGATCTAAGGATCACCTTGTTTGGATGAGCAGAACATATATTTTGATTTTATTTTCTACACATGTGCAAGGTCGGCAAGATTTGTAATGTTGGCTTGTAAGCCTAATAGATGTGTCACACACCCTCACTGATGGATATAAATTGGAGAGACTAAGAGATCATTTGCTCATCAACTCATCACACATTCTCTCTTCTGATCTGATTGGTTCGATCAGCCTTTTGGAGGCCTCTCTCTCTCTCACGTGCAGAGCTGAAGCTGGGAAAAAGTGCAAACTGTTTTAGGGTTGTTTTGCTAGTGCGTTGACTAGTGTTGACCATGGTTAATGCTTGGAGTTTTGACCTCCAACAAGTGCAAAAATTCCAATCTCTTTAGGCCGCATTAGAGGGCACAAAGATCGAGGAAAAGAGAGACCATTGACTGAAGCCCTAATCTGCAGCGTTGACTTTTTCTGTTGACTAGCATTAACCTTTTGAGGAGATGTCTTTGAGGGGTGCGTGTGACACTTGGAGGATTGGCTGATCTGTTGTTGGAGTAGACTTTGCTGGCTGGTGCACCCTGTTGACTATCGTAACGAACATAATTCTCTATCTCTGCTGGACAAGAACAATTGTAAAATCTAATCTATATTACTGGCTTGTCTTTTGTTGATCTATTATTATGTTCTATCAGCATTTTACTTTCATGTTTATGTGATTGCTAAATTGAATCGGGCCTAAGAAAGATTGAAGTAAAACTGCATTAAGCATAGAACATACCATGGTTATCTAAAATTAACATGGTATTAGCGCTGAGGTGAATACAAAGCCCTAGATAGTGTGAAAAGTAATCACCGAAGAAGAAGTCTTGTCAAGGACCAATGGCCTCCTCAACCTACAAGGGTTTCAAATCTGATGATAAGTTGACTGATAAGTTTTATTATCATGCATGGAAGATGTCCTTGGGTTTGGCATTAGAAGATCAAGATGTCATGGACTATGTGCAGAGGAAGATCAATGAGCCTCCATCAAATGCACCGGCTACCACAAAGACGAAGTATAGAAAAGGGGAAATCAAAGCAAGATGATTATCCGGGATTCTATTCATAAGCACTTGGTTGCTTATATTTCTGTGTTGAGCGCATCTAAAGAGATGTACGATAAGTTGGTTAGCATGTTCAAGGCTAACAATGCTAATCAAATTATTTTCTTCAAGAATCAATTTAAGAATATCAAGAAGGGTAAAGAAGAATCCATTCAATCCTATTTTATGAGGCTCACTGAAATCAGGAATAGTCTCTTAGTTATTCCAAAATACCCATAAAGTGTTTTGGGAAATTCCACCCAGATGAGGTTTTATTAAAATAATTAATTATTTTTAATGGCAGCCTAAGTCTAAAGTTAGGGAATTAAAATAATTAAAGTGTATTAATAGAACTGGGTGTGAATCTTCTAGAAAAAGACGAAGACCAAGTCAAGTTAATCTTAGCCCTTGATTATGTTTGAATGTGGGCCGTTGATTTCTCAACGAGAAGATTATAAGGAGGACTTCAATGGGCATTTGGAAACACGCCAGGGAGATACTCAGTTGCCCAAGAAGATCGATTTTCACACTGGCTGAAGTTCGGCAAGAGATAATCGAATCAGAGGGAGAATTGCAGGTTGGAGACAAAGGGCATCAGCAAGAGTCGAGAGTGCATGATCAAGCCGAAGGAAGCAGCGCAGAGGTTGTGACGCAGTGACAGAGATAGCTCAGGGGTTGTGACGCTGGAACTTTGCAGAGGCTGGCGTAGTGAGACGCAGTGAGGCTATAAGGCCTCTCTAGTGTCAGAATTTCACTGTGGAGCGTGAGAAAATTGTTTGTAAATTTTTCACAGACATTCCTCTTCCATTCTACTGATGGTATTTTGTACAAGAGATTTTGCTGAAGAATAATAAAGAAACCCTCATCTATTGCACCGGTTTTCCCACATTGGGTTTTTTCCGGGAACAATTGTCCAAAATTAATTGTCATTGAGATTGTACTTGTGCTAACATTTTTCCTTGCATTTACTTTCCAAAAAATTTTTAATTGTGAAAATTGCAATGTATTTTATTTCGATATTTACCGTAGTACACGATAAATAATTTGTTCAGTTAAATAACAAATAAAAGAAATCTAATCAGTTGCTGCAGTAGGATTCCGGGTAGCGAATTTTTCACATGTTTGATTAAGTGAATGTTCCTAGAGATATTTGTTGAAATTTTATCTTGATAAGTCATCACACATTGCATTTCGAAGTATAAAGACCTTGATGCAATTGTCCATGCCCTAATTGCTATGCAAAATTGTTTTATACACCACCTTTGTTGATTTTGTAGCATTGGAAACTATTCCAAGTCTCATATTTTGTGAGGAGGCTTGGACATCCGTATTCCAAAGAACCCAGAAACCGTTTGTGGAAATTCAACTCGGTTCATGTTTTATTAAAACAATTAATTATTTTAATGTGATCCCTAAGTCTAAACTTAGGGAAATTAAATAATTAAAGGGTATTAATAAAACAGAGTGTGAATCTTCTAGAAAACGAAGATCAAGTCATGTTTTAATCTTAGCCATTGATTAGAGATCTAATCTCGGTCATTGATTCATCAACGAGAAGATTATAAGAGAAGGCTTGAGGGTCATTTGGAAAGCAAGTCGGGCACACACTCGGTACACGAAGGAAATCGATTATGAAGGAATGGAATTCGATTTCAGAGGGAGAGGTTGTAGAGGCAGAGTTGCAGAGACAGAAGATGAAAGGGGAGGTCAGCAGAGGCAAAAGAAAGGCGGGAGGAGGACGCAAAGAGGACAACACTGAGCAGCAGCGATGAGTCCCCATGCAGAGTGACACAGTCCAATGCAAGGACTGCATAGAAGACCACGCAGAGTGACGCAAAGGGAGCTAGGGTACCTCCCAATTGTCAAAAATTCTCCCGAAGGATTCGGAAAATTTATCTCAGGTGTATTCTAGATGTTTGCTCGTCAAATTCTTGTAAATGATTTTCCTTGCTCAAGAATAATACAAACCCTCATCTGTTCCACAGGTTTTCCCGCATTGGGTTTTTCCGGGGACAATTATCCAAAAATAACTATGTTCATGTGATTGTTTCTATTGCATTATATGCGTTCTGTTCTATTTTCTGCTTATGGTTAAGTGAATACTGCAGTTGGGTTTATTTCAAAATTTACTGAAGAATCTGTAAATAACTTATTTTAGATGTGAAATAAATCTATCACTGCAATAGTATTTCAGTTTGAAAATTTCACATGGTATCAAAGCAAAAGACGAGTAACAGAAGGGGAGGTTCTGCAATGGAACGAAGGTCCGACAGTGATGCAACATCAGCTCGGAAGGGTTCACGCAATCCTCCAGAACGCATGGAGGAACAGAGGGATCATGACGTTTCAGTTCTGGCATCCAGACTGCAAGAGGATTTTTCTTGTGTGTCAAGCATGGCCTCTCCAGAGATCTGGTATATCGACAATGGAGCATTTGCTCACATGACGGGAGTTCGAGAATGCTTCTTGAGCACCCAGGAGGAGCAGATGAATTTTCAAATCACTATGGGAAACAAGGCAAAATGTACCCCTATTGGAAGAGGCACCATAAAATTTCAAACGGAAGCTGGCAACAAGCTTCGGGCCACCAACGTACTACATGTACCAGGATTGGGGATGTCGAACACCCTAGTTGGAAAAAGAAGGCAAAAATTGGAGTAAGGAGCCATAAACTGTACAAGCTACAGCTCGAGTCCCCAATGGCACTGATAGGCAATATGGATGAGAGAGATTTGAATGAATTATGGCATAGAAGAATGGGGAATCTACATCATGGAGCCTTGAGAATTCTCAAGAATACTGTCTGTTAATTTTGGGCAACTAAGTCCAAACTCCATGTTGCACTGCTCATATGATGATGATCATATTTTTGTTGGATTCCTCTTTCGGAGAGGTGTAAGATTGATCTAAGGATCACCTCATTTGGATGAGCAGAACATATATTTTGATTTTATTTTCCACACATGTGCAAGGTCGGCCAGATTTGTAATGTTGGCTTGTAAGCCCAATAGATGTGTCACACACCCTCACTGATGGATATAAATTGGAGAGACTTAGAGATCATTTGCTCGTCAACTCATCACACATTCTCTCTTGTGATCTGATTGGTTCAATCAGCCTTTTGGAGGCCTCTCTCTCTCCCACGTGCGGAGCTGAAGATGGGAAAAAGTGCAAACTATTTTAGGGTTGTTTTGCTGGTGCGTTGAACAGTGTTGACCATGGTTAATGCTTGGAGTTTTGACCTCCAACAAGTGTAGAAATTCCGATCTCTTTAGGCCGAATTAGAGGGCACAAAGATCGAGGAAAAGAGAGACCATTGACTGAAGCCCTAATTTGCAAAGTTGACTTTTCTGCGTTGACTTTTCCTGTTGACCAACGTTGACCTTTTGAGGAGATGTCTTTGAGGGGTGTGTGTGACACTTGGAGGATTGGCTGATCTATTGTTGGAGTAGACTCTGCTGGCTGGTGCATCCTGTTCACTATCGTAACGAACATTATTCTTTATCTTTGTTGGACAAGAAGAATTGTAAAATCTGATCTATATTACTGGCTTGTCTTTTGTTGATCTATTATTATGTTCTATCAGCATTTTATTTTCATGTTTATGTGACTGCTAAATTGAATCGGGCCTAAGAAAGATTGAAGCAAAACTGCATTAAGCATAGAACATACCACGGTTATCTAAAATTATCATGGTATCAGAGCTGAGGTGAAGACAAAGCCCAAGATAGTGTGAAAAGCAATCACCGAAGAAGAAGTCTTGTCAAGGACCAATGGCCTCCTCAACCTACAAGGGTTTCAAATCTGATAATAAGTTGATTGATAAGCTTTATTATCATGCATGGAAGATGTCCTTGGGTTTGGCATTAGAAGATCAAGATGTCATGGACTATGTGCAGAGGAAGATCCGTGAGCCTCCATCAAATGCACCGGCTACCACAAAGACGAAGTATAGAAAAGGGGAAATCAAAGCAAGATGATTATCCGGGATTCTATTCATAAGCACTTGGCTGCTTATATTTCTGAGTTGAGCACATCTAAAGAGATGTATGATAAGCTGGTTAGCATGTTCAGGGCTAGCAATGCTAATCAAGTTCTTTTCTTCAAGAATCAATTGAAGAATATCAAGAAGGGTAAAGAAGAATCCATTCAATCCTATTTTATGAGGCTCACTGAAATCAAAAATAATCTCTTAGCTATTGGAGAAGAAATAGTTGATCGAAAGATGGTTCTCATTGCGCTTGGAGGTCTCCCTCGTGATTGGTATGTATTCAAAACTACTATTCTTAATAATAATGTGATTCTTGATTTTGCTGAAATATTGACGAGATGCACTCAAGAGGAGACAAGAATGATGGAGAGAGATCATCCCTCTAATGGAAATGGAAGTGACCCTACTGCCTTTGCCGCTCATGCAAAGAAGAAGAACCATGGTGGCCCGAGAAATCAAAACCATGGAAGAGAGGGGCCCAAAGGAAGGAAGGGAAGATGTTACACTTGTAACAAGTTTGGTCACTACGCAAGAGAGTGCCCCAATAGAAGGGACTCTCCCAGGGATGATGATAACAACAACTCCAGGGGGAATGGCAATCAAAGGAACAACAGGTTCAAAGGAAAAAGGAAGGCTCCCTCTGATCGTAGTGGAAATGGGAAACCTTTCAAGAGGTCAAGAAATTCCAGGTGCGATGAGTCTAATGTTGTTGATAATAAGAAAAATGAATTTATTCTTGTATCTGCCCTTTCTGTTGCATCTCCTCCCGACACCTTGGATGTCTGGTTGATTGATAGTGGTGCTTCAAGGCACCTCACTAGTTATAAAAAAGCCCTCTCTGATTTGATCCAGAATGATACTAATTTAGAAATTATCTTTGAAGATAATGCCACCTATCCTGTGAAAGGGACAGGGACTGTGACCCTTCATCTATCTCAAGGTCAAGTCCTCCATTTACAAGATGTGTTGTACGTACCTTATTTGAAGAACCTTGTGTCTATTTCAGCAATGGAAGACAAAGGATTCAAGGTGGCATTTGTTGATGGAAAGGTCCGCATCTTGAAGAAGTTCAAAAAAACTCTTACTATTGGTTTTAGAGTTTATACACTCTACCAGGTTGGAGGAAGTCCATTGGGGGCTATGTCATGTGATACCCCTCTTCAAACAGAGTTATGGCACCGGAGGTTTACACACCTTCATTACAAAGCCCTTCCCGAAGCAAGGAAGGTGATGACAGGGATGCCCGAGTTTAAAGATGATCATGAAGGTGTATGTAAGGGTTGTGCCAAAGGGAAGCATACAAGGGGACCATTCCCCTCAAGTTTCACAAAGACATATGATATCTTGCAGTTGATACATTCTGATTTATCTGGTATGTTGCCCGTAACATGTTTGGGAGGATGTTCCTATTACATGACTCTTACAGATGACTTCTCCCGCAAGACTTGGATATATTTCTTGAAGAAGAAGGACGAAGCATTCAAATGGTTTTGTACCTTCAAGGCCTTGGTGGAAAATCAAACTGAGAAGAGAATCAAAGTTTTGAGGACCGATAATGGGTCTGAGTATGAGTCAAATGAATTCAATGACTTTTGCAGGGAAGCTGGCATTAAGAGGGAGACCACAACTGTGTATACTCCTGAGCAAAAAGGTGTTGCTGAGAGAAAGAAAAGGACCATTGTGGAAGTTGCCCATGCCATGCTATGTGACCAAGGTCTTCTGGAGTTTCTATGGGGAGAAGTTGCGAACATTGTTGTGTATGTTCAAAATAGATGCCCACATTCCGCATTGGACTCCAAGACTCTCGAAGAAGTCTTCTCTGGTAAGAAACCTGATGTTTCTCATTTAAGAGTTTTTGGTTGTCCTGTTTACTTTCATGTGCCGAAAGAAAAGAGAAGCAAGTTGGATGCTTCTGGAAATAAAGTAATGTTTGTGGGCTACAGTGAAACTTCGAAGGCATATAGAATCCATGTGCCTGGTCAAAGAGAAGTCGAGATATGCCACAATGTCACCTTCGATGAAGATGTTGCCCTCAAGAAAGTAAGAAACCTTCCTAGCTCCAAGGAAGACAAAGAAGGAGAAGAAGTAGAGAAGCAGGAAGAGCCAAAGGATGAATTGATGCCCGATGTTGAAGGACCAATGGATCCTATTGATCCACCTCCTTCAAATAGAAAGAGACCCTCATGGCTTAGGGACACTCTCGAAGATGCCGAGAGACATATTGCCCCAAGGGGGACATTTCATGAAAGCAAGAAGCTGAATACGTACCAAGGGTACCTAGCAGCCATGAGTACAATTGTACAATCTGAGCCTGGATCATTTGAAGAAGCCGTAAATCATCAAGTTTGGAAGGATGCTATGCACGAAGAATATGAGTCCATTATGAAAATGATGTATGGGAAGTGGTCCCGAGACCAGAGGACAATTATGTTGTCACCTCGAAATGGCTCTTTAAGATCAAGCATGCATCTGATGGTAGTGTTGAAAAGTACAAGGAAAGATATGTTGCCCGAGGCTTCTCTCAAAAAGAAGGCATAGATTATGATGATATATTTGCACCTGTCGCCCACTATACCACCATCCGATCTATTATTGCCCTTGCTGCAACGCAAGGATGGAGTCTCTATCAGATGGATGTGAAGACTGCTTTTCTACACGGTTCGATAAAGGAAGAGGTGTATGTGGAGCAACCTCTGGGGTTCGAAGTCCAAGATAGAGACACCTATGTATGCAGGTTTAAGAAAGCCCTCTATGGGTTGAAGCAAGCCCCTAGGGCTTGGTATGAGAGGATAGGTAGCTACTTGACGAAGTTGGGCTTCACTCAAAGTAATGCTGATCCAAACCTTTATTTTAAGGTTGATACATAAAGGCCTCTCATTCTTGTTCTCTATGTGGATGATCTCTTCTTGACAGGCGTTGACCCTCTCATTCATCAGTATAAGAGGGAGCTGGCTTTCGAGTTTGAGATGAAAGACCTAGGACTGATGCACTATTTCCTAAGCTTGGAGGTCTAGCAAAGGCCAGGCGATATTTTCCTCTCTCAAGGAAAATATGTCGTGAAGCTACTGGAGAGATTTGGTATGGTGGACTGTAAGTCTGTGTCAACCCTGATGGAACTCAACTTTAAGAAGTTGTGTGGAAGCGTTGCTGGGCCCGAGCTGGGAAATCCCACCGAGTATCGACAACTCGTGTGGACCCTGAGGTTCTTAGTGAACTCCCGTCTGGACATATGTTTTGCAGTGAACATTTTAAGTCAACATATGGTTGAGCCTCATCGCATTCATTGGATTGGTGCCAAGAATCTATTGAGATATCTTCGGGGCACAATCAACCATGGGTTGAGATACACTGTCAGGAGTTTGAGACTCCATGGATACACTGATGCTGATTACGCTGGCAGTGGTGGATCACAAGAGCACATTTGGATGTTGCTTCACCTTGGGTTCTGCTTCGATATCTTAGATGAGCAGGAAGCAGAAGTCGGTAGCTTTGAGCACCATTGAGGCCGAATACATTGCAGCGAGTATGGCCTATTGTGAAGTTGTTTGGTTGAGAAAGCTCTTTAGTGAGGTGTTCGGACATGTGCTAGATACCACAGTTATCCTTTGTGATAACTAGAGTGGGATTTGTCTTTCTGAGAATCTCGTGTTCCACGATCGATCCAAGCATGTTGATATCAGGTACCACTTTCTGGATAATAGTGATTCAGATCCTGAGTTTTGACACCATCTTCCTCTGACGAAGCCATTCCCAAACACGGTCGACACCTACTTAGACGAAACACGAGCTACATCATCTCCAGTGTTACCCACGGCGACACGGGTGGTTTTTAGCGCACATGGCCTGCCTGGCTCTGGTATATGTGGACTCATTAATCCACCAATGTGACTGAAAGAGTGGAAATATTCGGGATATGGTACAGCGAGGTGCCATAAGGCTCGATCATATAGGAACTAATGAGCAGGTCGCAGATATTCTCATGAAGCCCATGGGGAAGGTCAAGTTACTAACCTTCCGAGAGAAGCTTGGAATCTTGGAAAGACCCTATTGTGAGGGCCCTGCTTGAGTTGGACTATGAGCTTTAGGAGCTCAGGGGGCTTGGGGATAGCTTCTTGAAACTATAAGCACACACGAGGCTAGGCTTGCCGAACCTTGTTGTGCTTCTGCCCCACCGTTATGATATTGAATTGGTTCACCTCTCTTTGATCTACGCCCCGCACGCATCCTACCCATGGAGTTTCGGACTCATGGGAAGTACTTCTCATTTGGCCAATGAGGTGGGAAATGTGGATAGAGACCAATAGCAAGACCGATGGACGCATCGGAGATTGTCGTACTCCCTATGTCTAGGATGGCACATGTCCAACACCTTGATCTGGGATCAAGTCTGATGAGGTTTTTACCTCTAAACTGACTTCGAGTTAGTATGTGACTCTTTTGAGTCGAAGCTGACTTCAGTTCAGCAGAGCGTGATGTCTTTGTGACTCATCCTCTTTGTTCTATTTGCGAAGAAGAGCCAGCAAAGCATATTACGGTAGGATGACGCATGAGTGCAGGATGATATATGATAGTACTCGATGGTACTAATCACTAGATGGCACAGGTGGACAGATGGAGTTCTCCCTAGTTGAGAGGGAATGTTGATTTGGGCAACTAGGTCCAAACTCCATGTTGCACTACTCATATGATGATGATCATATTTTTGTTGGATTCCTCTTTTGGAGAGGTGCAAGATTGATCTAAGGATCATCTTTTTAGATGAGCAAAACATATATTTTGATTTTATTTTCCACACATGTGCAAGGTCGGCCAAATTTGTAATGTAGGCTTGCAAGCCCAATAGATGTGTCACACACCCTCACTAATGGATAGAAATTGGAGAGACTTGGAGATCATTTGCTCATCAACTCATCACACATTCTCTCTTGTGATCTGATTGGTTCGATCAGCCTTTTGGAGGCCTCTCTCTCTCACACTTGCGGAGTTGAAGCTAGGAAAAAGTTCGGACTGTTTTAGAGTTGTTTTGTTGGTGCGTTGACCAACGTTGACCATGGTCAAAACTTGTAGTTTTGACCTCCAACAAGTGCAGAAATTCCTATCTCTTGAGGCCGCATTAGAGGGCACAAAGATCGAGGAAAAGAGAATCTGTTGACTGAAGCCCTAATCTGCAACGTTGACCTTTTGAGGAGATGTCTTTGAGGGGTGTGTGTTACACTTGGAGGATTGGCTGATCTGTTGTTGGACAAGACTTTGCTGGCTAGTGCATCCTGTTGACTGTCGTAACGAACATTATTCTCTATCTTTGTTGGACAAGAAGAATTGTAAAATCTTATCTATATTATTGGCTTGTCTTTTGTTGATCTATTATTATGTTCTATGAGCATTTTACTTTCATGTTTATGTGATTGCTAAATTTAATCGGGCCTCAGAAAGATTGAAGTAAAACTGCATTAAGCATAGAACATACCATGGTTATCTAAAATTAACACTGTCATGGGAGCTCCGGAACTTAGCACCAAGTGAGACGATGTCTACAGGGGGTGCATATTAGGGAAGTATGCCAAGGCAGCATATCCGAAAAGCATCAATAGGGCCAAGAGTGTGTTGGGATTGATACACTCAAACATTTGCGGACCAATGTCCACGAATGCTCTCAGTGGTGCAAAGGATTTTGTCACCTTTATCGATGACCATTCCAAAAAGACATGGATCTACAATCTAAAGACCAAAGACGAGGTCTTTGAGCGATTCAAAGAATTTAAGTCTCTGGTAGAGAATCTAACAAGAAAGCGGATCAAGACACTGCAATCAGACAATGGTGGGGAATACATTGACAAAGACTTCACAAGGTTTTGCGCAAAGGAAGGCATCAAGAGAGAATGGTCTGCTCCATATAATCCGAAGCAGAATGGGGTCATAGAGAGGAAGAACAAGACTATTGTAGAAGCTACTTGGGCAATGTTGTATGATCAAGACATGCCCGAATTTTTATGGGTTGAAGCTTGCAATACAGCCGTGTATGTGCAAAACAGAGTGCCTCATAACGCATTGGGAAAGGTTACTCCTAAGAGTGTGTTCACTGGCAGCAAGCTTGAAGTGAGCCACTTTAGGATATTTGGAAGTATAGTGTATTGCCATGTTCCCGATGAGAAGAGGAAGAAGTTAGATCAGACTGCTGAGAAGGGGTACCTTGTAGAATATAGTGAGAATGTGAAGGCTTACCGCATCTATATTCCCGAGAGTAGGAAGATAGTAGTGAGACGGGACGTGATACACTCAAACATTTGCAGACCAATGTCCACGAATGCTCTCAGTGGTGCAAAGGATTTTGTCACCTTTATCGATGACCATTCCAGAAAGACATGGATCTACAATCTGAAGACCAAAGACGAGGTCTTTGAGCGATTCAAAGAATTTAAGTCTTTGGTAGAGAATCTAACAAGAAAGCGGATCAAGACACTGCAATCAGACAATGGTGGGGAATACATTGACAAAGACTTCACAAGGTTTTGCACAAAGGAAGGCATCAAGAGAGAATGGCCTGCTCCATATAATCCGGAGCAGAATGGGGTCACAGAGAGGAAGAACAAGACTATTGTAGAAGCTACTTGGGCAATGCTGTATGATCAAGACATGCCCGAATTTTTATGGGTTGAAGCTTGCAATACAACTGTGTATGTGAAAAACAGAGTGCCTCATAATGCATTGGGAAAGGTTACTCCTGAGAGTGTGTTCACTGGCAGCAAGCTTGAAGTGAGCCACTTTAGGATATTTGGCAGTATAGTGTATTGCCGTGTTCCCGATGAGAAGAGGAAGAAGTTAGATCAGACTACTGAGAAGGGGTACATTGTAGAATATAGTGAGAATGTGAAGGCTTACTGCATCTATATTCCCGAGAGTAGGAAGATAGTAGTGAGACGGGACGTGAAATTCATGGAGGAGAGAGCCTTCAGGAAATCCCGAGAAATGTCTTCAGTTACGCAGTCTGAGGAGGATCCGTTGGTCCAGCCACTAGCGACCTACGGATGATGGCCCTAGTGCCTCTCCAAGGCATAAGGATCCTAAGAAAAGCTTTTCTGAGGAAGTGCAAGAAGGAGAGCAGGTGAATCCACCCACCACCAATGGAAGGACGAGCAGACAACTACAATAGATTCTGAAGGATGCAGAGGAGTTTGTCAGAGCTCCTAGGAATGAGAAGAGGGAACGCAAGCAGCCAGATAGGTACCAGGCATTGGTAGCACAAGTTGGAGAACCCTCTAGTTTTATGGAGGCAGCTCAGCATCAGGTGTGGGTAGATGTTATGGTTGAGTACAACTCCATCATGACTAATGATGTCTAGGAAGTAGTTCCTAGACCTCCTAACAGGTCGATTGTAGGTTCGAGATGGATCTACAAGATTAAATATGTTGCACATGGCAGCATAGAGAAATTCAAGGCTAGGTTTGTGGCTAAGGGATATGCACAAAAGGAAGGGATCGATTATGAAGAAACCTTCGCCCCTGTAGCTTGGTATACTTCAATAAGATCCGTCATCTCTCTTGCAGCGCAGATGGGATAGGAAATTCACCAGATGGATGTCAAGACTACGTTCTTGAATGGGGTGATAGAGAGGAAGTGTACATAGAACAACCAGAGGGCTCTGAGATGCATGAGCAGAAAACTCATGTGTGCAGGCTTAAGAAAGCCTTGTACGAACTGAAGCAAGCCCCTAGAGCTTGGTATGGGCGAATTGACAGCTACCTACAGAAGATGCGATTTGTCAAGACTGACGCAGAACCCAACCTCTACTATCTGAGAGTAGGGGATGAGCCTCTAATATTGGTGTTATATGTAGATGATCTATTTCTAACTGCATCATCTAGGCTCATCAAATACTGCAAGGAAAATTTAGCTAGAGAATTCGACATGAAGGATCTAGGGCGGATGCAATATTTTCTGGAGTTGGAAGTTTAGCAGCAGAAGGGAGAAATCTTTCTTGGGCAAGGAAGATATACTACAGCGATCCTGAAGAGATTTCAGATGGAGGACTGTAGACCCATGGCTACGCCAATGATCACCAACTGGAAGAAAATCAACACGTCCGAGGATGATGAGGCTGATCCTACCTTGTATAGGCAGCTCATAGGATCACTGATGTACCTGGTCAACACTAGACTAGACATATGTTATGTCGTGAATACCCTCAGTTAGCTCATGGTAGAACCAAGGAGGGCTCACCGGGCAGCAGCCAAACATGTTCTCAGATACTTGAAGGGGACAGTCGAGTTTGGATTGAGGTACACCAAGGGCAATGAAATCCAGTTGAGTGGGTTCACTGATGCATACTAAGCTGGAAGTCCAGTAGATCGGAAAAGTACTAGTGGGTATTGTTTCAGTGTCGGATCGGGAATGACTTCTGGTGTAGTAGGAAACAAAAAGCCGTGGCGCTGAGCTCAGCCGAGGTTGAATATATGGCAGCTAGCACAGCTTCGTGTGAGGCCATATGGCTTCATAAGTTGCTCTTGAACTTACTCAAGAAGAGGATGGAACCGACCAGAACTTTGTGTGATAATCAGAGTTGCATCAAGCTCTCTGAAAATCGTGTGTTTCATGATCGGTCGAAGCACATTGACGTCAAGTGCCACTTCATCAGAGACTATGTCCAACGGGGAGTTGTACAGTTGAAGTACATTCCTACATGGTGTTGAATTTTTTGAGTGTTGGGGTAGCATCGGATGTGCTCTAGCTCCCAAAATTTGTGGAGGGACTAGAGTACATGAGATCTCCAAGACCCAGAAAGGGATTTGGGAAATTCTATCTAGTTTGGGAGATATTAATTAATTAATATTTTTAATTAAGGACCCTAAGTCTAACTTAGGAAAACTAAAATATTAAAGATAATTAATTTAAACATGTGATGGAAATGACTCAAGTCACACGGATCAAGCTTTCTTTTAATCTTAGCCATCGATTCAAAATTAGATCATGGTCGTTGGTTTCCCAACGAAAAAGTAGAGGAAAGGCTTGGGGTCAATTGGAGGACACGCACACGGAGGCAGAGCACTGAGACTAAGCTGAAATTCTAAGGCGGGTTTGCTAAGAATTTTCAGAAGTGTTTTAGTTGTGGAGAGGGGTAGTATTAACTAAGGGGATGATATGATCCCAGTGCCAAGAATCAACAAGAAACAGAGAGGCAGCGCAAAGGAGCAGGGGCAGCAGCAGCAACTATGCAGCGCAGAGGGCTTCAGCCGCTATGCAGGTGCTACGCAGGCCCAGAAAGGGCAGCGCTGAGCTAGCAGGGGACCTCCAGGGTTACGCAGAGGCCATCCAGGGCAGCATAGGGACTGCGTCACCCAGACTGGGGTTACACAGCCCTCTCCAGGCCAGCGCAGAGCCATGTAGAGGCTAGCAGGGCTGACGCAGGGGCTTCAGGTGCAGTGTTGGGGTTTCTAGAGACAAAAAGTGGCTGAGTCCTGTAAATCCCGTTTGAGCGTGTGGATCAATCAAGTTTTCAATCTCCAGAACAGCAAGTTAGCTGCAAATCTATTTTTCTTTGTCGGGTTAACCAGTAAGGTGCCCAGATTTGTTGTATTCAGAAACTGCTTAATAATATAAACCCTCCAACAACGAGAAGACCGGTTTTCCCGCATTGGGTTTTTTGGGGACAGTTGTCCAGAAAATCTTGTGTGTCACTTTGTCTGTGTGCATGTATCTTTTGCTTAGATCTAAATCGGTGAAAGTCTGATATGTGTTTACTTTGATATTAATCTGAATTTCAGCATTAATAACTTGATTAAGTAGGAGAAGTATAACCAGATCTAATAGTAGGGTTTCTGCATAAAGTAATATTCAGAAATTTTCACATGGTATCAGAGCGATTACAGATCTAGCAGGATCACCAACAGAAGACTAAAGAATCCTCGCTACAGAAAGCAGCAGCAGAAAGCCGGACCAAAAGGGACAGTGCAACAGCAGAGGGAGCAGAGCCACGCAGAGGCCAGAGTGATGCAGTCCTACGCAGTCTCCACACAAGCCCACGTACTTACTGCGCAGAGGCAACGCAAAGACAGCGTTGGGACTGTCTGCTCACGCAGAGGCTTGCAAGGGTGACGCATATCTGAAGTCGTTGTTTTAGAGTGCCGGAAGCAGTGTTGCAGAGCTTCAGAAGTTGCTGGTGGGGTTAAATTTCTGAAGATTCAGAATTTAGCCTAAGCGCTAGGTGACAAAGAGCGAGAGGAGAACAGCTTCTCAGAGGGTTTCCAACCAAAGAAATCTGCAGATCGATCAGAGGATTGAAGAGAGCTGATTCGTTTGATTTGGCAGACTTCCAAGAGAGGAGGTCAGTTGCCAGAGGGAGCAGAGGGTGCATGTTTCGCCAAGGACCCTAGATCCAAATCTCTAGCATAGAGAGGAGTTCCAATAGATTTGCTGAGCAGATGGCACCTCACAGGCTATGTGATCAGGATAGGTTGGACGGTCTGTCCAACTTTGCAGTCTGGAAGGCTAGAATCCTGGTAGTAATGCAGGCATACGGTCTAAGGGACCATGCAGAAAAAGTCTTGGCCACGCCAACCGATGCTGCTCTCCTAGCGAAGCATGAGGAAGCTGCGGCACATGCCAAACGCTTCATAATGGATGGGGTTAAGGATCATATAGTTCCACACATAGCCAACAAGAAAACAGCTCAGGAGATGTGGACAGCCTTAACTACCCTATATGAGGGAAGAAGCATCCAAAGGAGAATGCTTCTGGAGAACCAGATGCGGTTATTCATGATGGCCAAGGGAGAAGAAATCGAGCCCTTCTTTTTCAGATTACAGGCGATCAAAGATCAGTTGTCTGCCATGGGAGCAAAGGTGGAGGATGATGTGATGGTAAGGACTGCACTCAATGCAGTCACAGAGGACTGGGAAATTTTTGTCCAAAGTATATTGGGCAAAGCAGACCTTCCCAACTGGGAAAATATGTGGGTGATCCTTCGTCAAGAAGAACTTCGTCGGTTCACCAAGAGGCAGTACAGCACGGGATTAAGTAAGGTGAAGAAGGAAGAGGAAGAAGATGAAGCCTTGGCATCAAAGAGGCAGCAAGGGAAGAGGAAGCGTGATCTATCCAAGATCAAGTGTTTCCAATGCGGCCAACTAGGACATTTCGCCAGCAATTATCCTCCGAAGAAGAAGGACAAGGAAGCTTCTACTTCCAAGGCTGTTGTGGCGGACGATGGTTCTGAAGATGACGTAGCCATGAGCGCTCATGAACCAAGAAAGTGGGGCGACATGGATCTGTAGAGCAACTACAGAGTGGTGGCGAGATCCTTGAGTAGCTCAACTCTTGGATCACATCGGTGCTACAAGAGCCTTAAGACAGTAGCAAGACAAGTGGAATAGTGGGTGCAGAGAATCACAGATGGAGCAGAGGCAGAGCTGGAAGCTAAAGGGAGCAACGCAATGCAGATGCAGCAGCAACAGCGCAGAGGCTAATGTGACTTCAGTAGCATTGAGCAGAGCTACCTACGTAGAGCAGAGGTGCAGCAGCGTAGAGGCTTCAGGAGGACAGCGCAGCGCAGCAACAACGTAGGGGATTTCAGCGCAAGGGCTGATGTGACTTCAGCAACGCAGAGAGAGTCTGCTTACGCAGTGCAGAGTGGTAGTTGTGCATCATCCTCCAGATGACAGCACAGAGCAGCAGCCTATGGAGCTTCAGTGATGAGGATGCAGCCCAACTGATTTCTCTGTCAAACATTGGGCAGGAGCTCTAGTTGTTCTCTCTGCAACTGAAGTTGCAGTGCAGCAATTGGCAGCACAGTGCAGCGGATTGAGAGGGAGCTGCAGTACCGATGTGGCAGTGACAGTGGTAGTGTCATGGGCAGCAGTACAGAATGGCAGCAGCAGCGCAATGATGAAGGGTAGCAGGTCCAGCATCAGCGCAAAGACCCACACCAGAGATCAGTGTAGAGATTCAGGGTGAAGGAGCGTTGTACTAGAGCACATTCCTCGCTAAGAGGGAGTGTTGAGTTTTTTTAGTGTTGGGGTAACATCAGATGTGCTCTAGCTCCCAAAATTTGTGGAGGGGCTAGGGTACATGAGATCTCCAAGACCCAGAAAGGGATTTGGGAAATTACATCCAGTTTGGGAGATAATTAATTAATTGATATTTTTAATTAAGAACCCTAAGTCTAACTTAGGAAAATTAAAATATTAAAGGTAATTAATTTAAATATATGATGGAAATGACTCAAGTCACACAGATCAAGCTTTCTTTTAATCTTAGCCATCGATTCAAGTTTAGATCATGGTCGTTGGTTTCCCAACGAGAAAGTATAAAGGAAAGGCTTGGGGTCAGTTGGAGGACACACACACAGAAGCAAAGCACTGAGACTAAGCTGAAATTCTAGTTTTCAGAAGTGTTTCAACTGCGGAGAGGGGTAGTATTGGCTAAAGGGATGATCTGATCCCAGTGCCAAGAACCAGCAAGAGACAGAGAGGCAGCAACTAGGAGCAGGGGCAGCAGCAGTTGCGCAGCGCAGAGTGCTTCAGCCGCTACGCAAGCCCAGAAAGGGCAGCTCTAAGCCAGCAGGAGACCTCCAGAGTTACGTAGAGGCCATCCAGGGCAGCGTAGGGACTGTGTTACCCAATCTGGGGTTACGCAGCCCTCTCCAGGCCAGCACAGAGGCTAGCAAGGTTGACGTAGGGGCTTCAGGGGCAGCGCTGGGGTTTCTAGAGGCAAAAAGTGGCTGAGTCCTGTAAATCCCATTTGAGGGTGTGGATCAGTTAAGTTTTCAGTCTCTAGAATAGCAGGTTAGCTACAGATCTATTTTTCTCTATCGAGTTAACCAGTCAGGTGCCCAGATTTGCTATATTCAGAAACTACTTAATGATATAAACCCTCCAACAACCAGAAGAACGGTTTTCCCGAATTGGGTTTTTCAAGGGATAGTTGTCCAGAAAATCTTGTGTCACTTTGTCTGTGTACATGTATATTTTGCTTATATCTAAATCGGTGAAACTTTGTTATGTGTTTACTTCGATATTAATCTAAATTTCAGCATTAATAACTTGATTAAGTAGGAGAAGTATAACCAGATCTAACAGTAGGGTTTCTGCATAGAGTAATATTTAGAAATTTTCACACAGGGGAACAAGTGGCAGATATACTCACGAAAGCTCTGGGTAAGATTAAGTTTACTTACTTCAGAGAAAAGATAGGGATGGTCAAGAATCCATTCCAGTAGAGGAATGGATGGGCTCGAAATTCAGAGGGACCTGCAGTAAGGATGAGGCAGTGACAGAGATGGTGTCATAGGCAGCAACGCAGTAGATGAGGGGCAGCAACCGAGACATCAGCAGCACAGTAGATGCTTCAAGTCAAAGCAGATGCAGTTGGTATTTTACTTGAACACTTTCCTTACTAAGAGGGGGTGTTGATTTTGTGGCATTGGAAAGTGTTCCGAGTCTCATATTTTGTGAGGAGACTTGGACATCCGTATTCCAAAGAGCCCAGAAACCGTTTGTGGAAATTCCACACGGTTCATGTTTTATTAAAATAATTAAGTATTTTAATGTGATCCCTGAGTCTAAACTTAGGGAAATTAAATAATTAAAGGGTATTAATAAAACAGAGAGTGAATCTTCTACAAAACAAAGATCAAGTCATATTTTAATCTTAGCCATTGATTAGAGATCTAATCTGGGTCATCGATTCATCAACGTGAAGATTATAAGAGAAGCCTTGAGGGTCATTTGGAAAGCAAGTCGGGCACACACTCAATACTTGAAGGAAATCGATTCTGAAGGAATAGAATTCGATTTCAGAGGGAGAGGTTGTAGAGGCAGAGTTACAGAGGCAAAAGACGAAAGGGGAGGTCAGCAGAGGCAAAAGAAAGGCGGGAGGAGGACACAGAGGGGACAACGCTGAGCAGCAGCAAGGAGTCCCCACGCAGAGTGACGCAATCCAGCGCAGGGATTGCACAGAAGACCACGCAGAATGACGCAGAGGGAGCTAGGTTGCCTCTCAAGTGTCAAAAATTCTCCCGAAGGATTTAGGAAATTTATCTCAGGTCTATTCTAGAAGTCTGCTCGTCAAATTCTTGTAAATGATTTTCCTTGCTGAAGAATAATACAAACCCTCGTCTGCTGCATTGGTTTTCCCGCATTGGATTTTTCTAGGGACAATTGTCCAAAAATAATTGTGTTCATGTGATAGTTTCTATTGCGTTATATGCGTTCTGTTCTATTTTCTACTTATGGTTAAGTGAATACTGCAGTTGTGTTTATTTTAGAATTTACTAAAGAATATGTAAATAACTTATCATAAAATAAGTAGGCGAAATAAATCTATCACTGCAGTAGTATTTTAGTTTGAAAATTTCACATCCTTGACTAAGTGAATCCATTCCAATCATTGAAATATCCTTGAATCCATTTTCTGTTAATCAAGGTTGCCATTGATATCAATATGGCATTGAGCGATATGTCAATATTCTTGAGATGCTTGGTTCCAGATGATGATGACATGACTCTTGGTTGACTAGGATACCATCAATGAAGAAGTCAAACCACTAATGAAGGAAGCCCTAAGAAGTACTTGATCTAATGTTGCATGCACTTGATGATCTAGGCCTTAATCTTTGATGACATATGGAGACATGTGATGATGACATGGAATATCTCATTTGATGGTTGGAAGACTATTTTACTATCTTGGAACTTCCCTAACGATGAAGTTGCCTATGTCATATCACTGCACTATGACATGAATACATGAGGAGACTATGATGAATCACTTGGTGACATAAGATGACATGGAATACCTCATGATGACGTGGAAATAATATAAAGGCATTGTTGGAGCCATAACAATGAAGATGACCTAATGACCTCTTGCTATCCCAATCACTTTCTGCACATAAAAATTCAAGGACAGTTATAAAGAAATAAATTTTGTCACCTTGGAGGCAGCCTATCACAATGAGTCCTAGACCATCTGAAAGAGGACTTTTTCTTCTTTCCAACGAGCCTTTACTTGCCCCGAAACTCCCAGCGGTTTGTGAGAAAATGAATTTTTAAGTTTTAAAATAATATTTTTTAAGGCTAGCCGACCTACACTCAGACATTCATGTCGGCCTCCCTTCAAGAGACGTGTCTCTTTATTAAAGGTCGAAATCCTATATTAATATGATGTCCAGCACCTCATTTCAGTCAAGGATTTCGGTGAAGATTTCAGAGTAGAGTTAAAAACGCAGCAAAGAGGCAGAGGACGACGAAAATCACTGTTTGGGAAACTTTTTGTTAAGATATCCATTACAAAACAGCAAACAGCAACCTGCGGGTAGATTGCCTATGGAAGACCGAGGTGTGGTCAATACCTTAGCTCGGACCTACTATTTAAATCGAGGAGGAAAAAGGATAATTCTGTTTGGGCTGATTTTTGTTGAGTTATCAGTCAAGCCAAAAAAGAGGCTTGGACCTCAAGATCAGAATTCCATTATAGCTCAGTTGAAAAACTTTGTGGTGAGCTCAGGACAGTCAAATCTGGAGCTCGGACCAGTGATACATAGGAGGCACTGTCACCTACAAAAACTCAGATTTGTGTGGACAGTCATGCTTCAGACCTAAATTGTTGTGTCTCAGTTTTCTCTTTAAAAAGCACGGATTTGTGACAGGCAGTAAGCACAGTTTTGAAGCTTGAATCAGTGTGAAGACCTCACCTCAGACTTCAGTTTTGGACCAGCAGTCTCGGTCCTGTAGCAGCTAGTGGAGAAATAACAATTTCAGTTAGCTTGGCTCATCATTTAAGGCTGTTAGAAGCCAGTTTTGGACCAGCTTTAAAACAGCCCTGTAGCAGCAATTGAATGTCTTTTTAAAACAGTCCTGAGATACCCTTTTGTAGCACATTGAAGACCTTTTGAAAGTGGATTTATAGCAGGATTGAAAACTTAGTTTGGACAGTTATTTAAAGCATTTGAAGACCTAGAGCAACTCCTTGGAGCAACTATTGAATGATCTTCAAAGAAAACTTGGATTGACATTGAGAGCAGTATATTGGGCATAGAATGGAGCAGTCTTTAAGAAGACTCTTGGTGAATACATCTTAAAGTGAATTTGAAAAAGTCTTGGGGATCTTCTTGATTAGTATATCTTGGAAAGCCATCTTGAAAGTTGTAGTGGAGTATCTTGAAGACATCTTGTTGGGAAAGCATTGTTGAAGACACCTTTTAGAATTTGACTTGGAGACCATGATGCATTGATGTCATCATGAAGTGACCTTGGAGATTTTGTTTGGGTACCATGAAGAGTTGTGGAGACACCTTCATGATAAGACAAGGTCGTCATTAATGAAGTAACATGGAGACTAAGTGTTGAGAAAACTGAAGATTGTTAGGGCTCGTTGAAGAAGACATTGGGAGCCGTGAAGTATAACCAAATATATCTTGACGAAATGAAGCAGGAGGTTGGAGCCTCATAGAGACAAGGTCGGTGCCTTGGAAGATAGGGTTGGAGCCCTAGAGGATTGGAGTCCTCTAGAAACCAGGTCAGAGCCTGTACCAAAGATAGGGTTGGAGCCCTAGAGGTTGGTGCCTCAAATTGATAAGGTTGGAGCCTGGAAGATTGGAGTCTTCATCTAGGGTTGGAGCCCTATATCATTATTGTACTTTACTTATTGTAAAGAAGAAATTAATAAAAGTATCTATTCCATCATTGTTCATTTTGTGTTCTAAATATAAGTGATCTAACTGGTAAAATTAACAATTGAAAAGAAATATTGATTCACTCCCCTCTCAGTGTTTCCAACATTTCCCCCAAAGGATTAGGCACTGGTCCTCCATAGGTGATCACCTTAAAGCACATTTTTCTCACCTTCTCTCTTTCTTTCTAGGCCTAGCCTACATAGGTCACCTAGAGCATCACTGATCTCACAATCTAGCCATCCAAATACTTCGATTTTTGGTCCACAACTACGCTAGAGTTTGTTAGAGAAATGGCAGTTAATCAATTTCTCTTATTAGGACATTACCTTGTGATGTTTTGTTATTATCATTTGATCTTTCAATTTATCTTTTCTTATCATCAAGAGTAATGCCAATGAACAAATAGAAGAAGACACAAGATGTAGGCACACTACCAAGGCAAAACCCCACTCTTTGGGGAAAACCCGGTCAATATTCTTCCTTCAGTAGTTTCAAGATGAGACGACCAAGACCCTTAGACTATAGACTTTATCCATCAAGTCATCCCTTCATTGTGTTATCACTGAGATCTCTTTATTGTTAAAACACTGAGATCCCCTTTGCTTGTACTAAAAACTATCCTCATTGACTTGCCTGTAGTAGCACCGAGTTCTGTAGCACTGAGATATCATGACTGAGATAACATTGAAATATTCTCTTATCTGAGCTCCTTTCTATGGTGTTACTGCATCTCTCAAACAGACCCGAAATCCCATCCATCTGTAATGGCATCGAACCTGTGATTGAATCAGAGATATGTATGAATTCTTGTTTGTGCAATCCGCAATAAGTGTGCCAAGTAAGTTGTCGTGTTTCATCTGAAATATCCTGCAATTGACCTAAACCTTCACCTCTAAAATTGATCCGAAATTCTGAGTTGTAATGTGAAACCTTAGTAGGGTACATGGTTACTTGGGAGCGGGAGCGAAAGCGGGGAGCAGGAGCGGGAGCACCACTTTCAAAAGCTCCCAGTCCAGAGCGTTTCGGGGAGCGTTTTTTTTAAATATATATCTTTTTTATATTTTTTTATATTTTGATGCATATATGTCAACAAAAGCATGTAGAATGATAAATTTGACATAAAAAAACATAAAAACATAGATTGAACCATATAACATCAATCATCTAAAAGTTATAATCTTCATCAACCACGCCCACAAGTTCGAAACATATAACATATTGACTCTTGAGTCTCATGAATCATCACTCTTAAAGTTTCAAGCTTTCAAAATTCAATATATAACATTTATCATCATTGATTCATTGATCACCATAGTTGTACTTGTAAGCTAAGTGTAACCAATAACCATTACAACAAAGAATATTTAACATGAAATGAAATGTTATAAAATGAAACGAAATGAACTTTCATGAAGCGTCATATTCATAATTCATAATGACTTATAAATTTATAAATGCCAAGTTCAAAGTTTCACCTTTCAAATTCAAACTTCAAACTTAAATTGTCATATATTGTTTACAAAAATTATCATAATAAATATGAAAGAGTCAAGTTTCAACTCTTCAATAGTTATAAAAGTTAAAAACTACAAGAAAAAAGAAAAGACTAGTAAACAGCAAATCTATTTTATCTATTGGTTGGCCCCATGCCACGCCCACGAGAAATGTCTAATTTGTGAGAACCACGAGGCAATGGTGGTCTTCTAGTACTCTCAGGAGTACCACGACCATAACTAGAAGGCGGAGGGCAACGTGAGGATGTAGGTGGAGGTTGAATCTGCAAAGGAACAATAGCTGGAAATCGAACACTGGCACTGGCACCCGCACTGCTACTGGATGGTGGGACTGGCCCTGGGTGTGGTGGTGGCATGGCTGTTGTTGCTTCATCATCGTCGCTCAAAAGTTTTGTTTCCAATTCTTCCATATGTACAGTGTCGTCCTCTAAATTATCATCCTCTGGGTTGTTGTCCCAAACTTTATATGATTGATCCTCATATGCCTGATCACAGTAATGACTCAACAATCTCAAGTTGTAATGCACATAAACCAAGTTTTCTGCTCGGTTTTCATTCAACTTGTTTCTTCTCACATTATGTATGAAGCTGTAGGTGCTCCAACACCTCTCTGCAGAAGAAATATTTACAACTTGTGAGAGAAATTTTTTTGCCAACTTTGGCAAAATTCCCATGCCGCCATATCCTTCCCACCATGTGAGAGCATCAAATCTGTCTCGTTCTTCCATTGCATGGAAAGAACCAAAGTTACCAGTGCAACTGAAGTATCTGCCTAATTCAAGACGCAATCTAGCACACTCCTCCCTGTCGAGGACCAACTTGTCTAATGCTTTCATGTATCCCTCTTGTACCTCTGGATCTGTGTGAGGTTTGATCCTAACCCCACCTCCAGGTGCAAGTTGGCCCAACCAAGATGGACAGTAGTATTTTGGCATAAGGATATATTCCAAGGCATGTAGTGGAACATTAAGTTTATTCCACCGTGCACACACACAGTCGTGAATCATTGCATACAAGTTGGGATCATTTTCCTTAACAACATCTTTTATTTGCCCCAACATGCTATCCATCTGCTCATACACCTCCCCAATCACTGGTTTATCTATATCTGAAAAGCGAATCATGTGATAAATGGGCTTGGTGAAATTCAAAATTTCCCTCACACGTACCCAAAACAAAGGATCAAGGGCGGTCTCCTCCACCTTTTCAAAACCTTGCCTGTCAAATATTGTTGTTGCCTTGTCCTTTAATACCTGCCAATGTGGACTTGATACCATGGCTGCCAATGACTCTCTTACCTTCAAAAGGCGCCTGAAGGTGAGGTAATAGCTAGCCAATCTAATCTTTGCTATCTTCAACAACTCCAATTTTGAGTGAGTACGGAAAAGCCCATGGGTATTGCTATGATTTGTAATCAATTTTATCATTTTTTTACCTCTCTTCTACAAATCACCAAGCCATTTGTATTGAGGTTGTTTGTTTTTAATTATATCATGCATCAAAAGGTTCATTGTGTGAACCAAACACCCAGACCAAAATATGTTGGGGTATTTATCCTCAATAATTGCTCCTGATGCCTTACAATTAGCTGCATTATCAGTGATGACTTGGACGACATTGTATGGCCCAATACTTTCAATTGTTTCAAGTAATGGTTCTGCAATGTTAATGTCGGTCATGAATTTGTCTGAATAATCATATGTTGAAAGGAATATTGCACCACTAACAGACATAGCCAGAACACTTATCAATGGTTTTCCTTTTACATTGATCCATCCATCAGATACAATGGACACCCCATGCTCATTCCAAGAACTTGTCATTCTATTCAAAGAATTACTTATTTTAGCTTTTTCCTGATCAAGTCCCACGATTCTGGCCTTGTCATACCCAGGGCTCTTGTATCCTTTGGGGGCATCATTAATGGCAGAAACCATTTCATGCCAATAAGGTGAGCGAAGAACATTGAATGGTACCCCACATGCATAGAGAAACCGAAAAATGTTTGAATCCACATCATTCCTAGACCCTTCATCAAGGAAATCGGATATGGTTCTACGCCTTAAGGAGATGTTTGGTCCAGGTGTGCCTCCATATCCACTGCCATGGGTGGAAGTTGATGGACTTCTTTGCCCATGATGTGATGGACCGATGGTGCATAAGAATCAATGAAACCCCTAGATCTTTTAGATCTATGTAGGGCAACCTCCTCTTCCTTTCTGTATTTCTCTCTCTCTGTTGTTGGCACACTTACACAAATTTTGATTCCTAGATTTTTCTCTCCATCCCCTGGCATTTTCCCACAAAGGTGCCTTCGGGCACGGGTGTATGAACTTGTGTATTCTTTATTGCAATGGGGGCAAATAAATTTAGTGGTTCCACCACCTTTCCCTCCTTCCTGCCTTTGAACATATTTCCACAATGGTGTTTGACTTTGGTCTTGTTTAGTTGGGGTCTCCGTGGTCTCAAGTTCTCCACTCTCTCTTTCCTCCTCAGCATACTCCTCCTCTTCAGGATTTTCATCAAATCCACTATAACCCACTTCTTCATCCTCCTCTTCTCTAATGGGCCTCTTTCTTCTACTCTCCAACACCATTATTACAGAGAAAGGAACCAACATGAAGAAAATCCCTAGCCATATAGCCATGATGTTTCAAGTTTCAAGTTTCTAGCCTGCAAAAAAATGGAGGAATGCCAAATGGGAATAGGAAAAAATGCAACATAGAAAAAAAAAATCAATTTTTCACTTTTCAACACATTAAAATGCAACATTGAGAAAAAAATTCAAGTTTTCATTTTTGAACAACTTAAAAATGCAATATAGAAAATAAAAAACTAGATTAGAGAATCCTACCTCTTTGTCCTAAGTCTTGAATCCTTCAATCTTCCTTGTTGCTCTCTTCAAGCTCCTTGCTCTCTCCTCTTGCTCCCTTGCAACTTGCTCCTTGCTCTCTCCTCTTGCTCCTTGCTCTCTCCTTCTCTCCTTGCTCTCTCCTTGCTCTCAAGCTCTCTCTTGCTCTCAAACAAATAACAATAACAACAATGAGGAGGGGAGGGCTTTTTATTACCCACCCCCCTTCCCTCCCAAAAAAAATTCGCCATCCAAATTTTTTCCACGTCTGAGAACGTTCGGGAGTGAACGCTCCTCGAGCGCTCCCTCCATTTAAAAAAAACTCCCGAATCGTTTTTTTAATGGAGGGAGCGCTTGGGGAGCATTCACTCCCGAGCATTCCCTGAAACGCTCCCTAGAAAACAGGGAGCGTTCATTCAAGCTCGGAAGCGCACTCCCGAAAACGCTCCCCTCAGGGAGCGTTTTCAGGAGTGCGCTCCCTAGCGCTCTCGAACGGAGCGCATTTTGGGAGCAGGATCGAGGGGGATGATTCCTAGCAACCCTGGTAGGGTATATATAGTTGTTTCCCATCAGAAATAGGCCGACATGATCATCATGAAGAGTTGCGTCCATGTGTTAGGCCGACGTGTGTTTGTGTGAAGCCGACTTGAAGGGGACTTATGTTAGGCCGACTTGGAGACTTTTGTTAAAGAAGATGATTTGAATACTTTGTTGAAGAGGCCAAGAGGATCATGACGTTGAAGAAGATGACTTGATGGAGGAACCTTTTGACCAAATAATAAACAACCTATATTACATGATTTAAAAACCCAAAATGAGTCAATTTATATTTGTAATGACTAACCTAGAAGTCCACAATGGTGACCTTTATCTAAATATGAACCAAGCATGAAACCCATGTTTTAATAAGTCATTTAATAATAATAAATTATTTTAGACAAATATATTAATAATGAAGATTGAACCTAGTTACATTCTTCAACACTCCCTTTTAACTAGGGAGGTATTCATATATAAAAAAGAAGTACATGGAAGATATCACTTTATCTATGAAGAAGTTTAGGCACTGCAATGCCACGGACTAGATGCTTGACCAGGGCAATCTATCTATTTGGTCTCTCAACAATTTAGGCACTGCAATGCCACAAAGTAGATTCCTAACCAGGGCAATCTATCGGAGTGAGACTAAGATGGACTAAAGCTTTCAGCCTCTATAGGTAACATTAGGCTTACTTACTAACCATCAACCCAGGGAACTAGATGCACATCCACCCGATGCCACCCTCCCTACCAGACATCAAAAAAAGTGTCGGCCCAATGTCTTTCCAGGCAATGCTTCACTCACAAAGCCTCATCACTCCTTGATCCAGCAGATCAAGGATAACCAATCTCTCCTAATCAAACTGATTGGTTACCAGCATGCTATCAAAACCTTCAAGAGATTCACCTGTACAAACACAACTCCAATCAATAATATACTTTCACATGTTCATAAACAAACACAAACCTTCGGGGTCTCTCAAGCAACTTGATGTTGCTTCTCAACACAGTAGGACTATCAACCGAATCTTTGATAGAAGATTCCTCAATCATACACTTTCCTTTCCTACTTCACATGCAGCAACATATTCTTCAATCGGGTCCTGCTTTCCTTCTTACAGCAACACCTCAACAAAGCATTCTCCAATCATGACTATGATTTTTATTCATGGCCTTCACTAAGACTTATAGTTGTTAGCCCTAGTCTAGTGCATGACACATGAAGTAGAGAACCATAACCATCACTTCAGAACCATAACCATCACTTAATATTTTATCCAGGCTCCATCTTAATCTAGGGAGATTAGCTTCTTCCTTCGGTGTTGGAGAATCTTTCGTGGCTTCCATCCTTCTCATCATGCTTAACATATCGTCTTCTCTTACAAAAATCTTTACCAACATGAATATGATGTACCTGCACAGCTTAGACAACAAGTACAACAAGTTCTATAGAAGCATGAAGTTAGTCACAAAGAAATCTTATAGTAGCAGAAGCATCAAACATAATCATCGAGAGACTACACTTCAATACTTCGACTTCTAGCCTAGGTTTGTTACAAACCCTAAATCACATCAGAAACTCAATCAAGATGACTGAAGATTAGTTTTGTCACATAGCAATCCCCTAGAAATAAGTCAAAAGAAAAGAAAAGTGTCTAATAACTTTCAGATGTCATATATATCAGACTTCCCACTAGGATTTTATGTAAACCCTAGATTTTATACATGAGCCATAACAATCAAACACGGCTTAATGAACAAGAATAGCTTCTACTAGGGTTTGATCTAAACCCTAGATTTCACATCATCATCTTAGAACTTCAATCTTTGACTAGGGCTTGTTTCCAAACCCTGGGACTTATGACCATTAGTAATTTGGTCAACACAAATATCTAGAAGATTACCAACATGCATAAGCATATCATATGTCAGACATTAGACATATACCGACCTAGACTAAGCTAGGGTTTCAACCAAATGAACACATACCTAGGATTTCATTCCTAGGACTTTAAGTACATAACAAGGATTTTGCTTGTAGACCTAACCAAAACCTAGGGTTTCGGTTCATATCAAAGCAAACTCTTATTATATCAAAACTTCAAGGGTTCAAGATTTTGAACAACATTTCAACCCTAATAAGTTAGAGCTTTCATGATCATATCAAAACCCCAAACATGACATTATCAATATATTTACCAGAATAGCAATTTCTTCATTTATAGCCCTAAATAGGTTTAGAATTTCACACATTATCAACATATCCTTATATTAGGGTTTTTCCAAAGAACCTTTTAGGGTTCCTTTTATGTAGACAATCAGAGATATATGAGGTGGGTAGATTCATCAGATGATGAATCATCCGAAACAAGAATCTTTTAAGATTTAGGGGAGCTAGACACGGCAAATGTTAGTAGTGTAGAATGGATTTGCCAATGAGAATTAACAAAGCTTTATGATTTAAGATATACCTTTGTTCTTCTACAAACCTTCTTGTGATGCCTTCCTTCATATTCTTTTAGCAAGTCATTTCCTGCAATACATACTTTCAAGCAAAACCATGATACCAAGAGCATAATTTAATTTTCTCAAGTTCGACCTTTTATGCAACTATGGGGGATGGAATTCTAAGATATCGAGGATCAATTTGATTGACAACAGAACATTTGTTTTATAACGAGATTACTTTGTAGATCCTAGAGGACAAAGATTAAGATTCTAACATGTATGCTATCTAAGGATCACAAATTAGACTGGCTATAGGCAAGAATTATTAGATATAATACAAATCTAGAAATTAATGAATATACGTACCTTGTAGTTACATACCTTTGATTTGATAGCTCCAATACTTACATGGTTCCTTGCACTTCAGATCTTTAGGGATCCCTTTCTTCTTAGTTGGTTCCTTGCACTGTCAACTTCATTTTTCATAGGACAAACTTCGGATTCCTTTCAAACTCAATATAGGCAACTATTCCAAGATCCTTGAATGTACTATTTCACTGTATATACATATTACTGCTTTGACCTGATTATTTGTGCTTCAATTGTAACTACTTCACTGTACATATCTCTAAATTTTATTGACCATGTCATTGTGGAAACAGTGAATTGTGAGACCCTTGTAGTTATATCAAGATGGTGACTGTACTGAGGTATCACTGAGATTTTATTATTTGTAGGAGCATTGTGACTGAGGTAACATGAGTTGTAATATACACTGTGAGACCTTATCTCTGTACCAAGGTCAATGTGATACCACCGAACTAAAATGGCACCCACCCTTCTCACCGAACTATGATGGCACTGAACCAGTGAGACCCTTCTCACTGTGGTAGCACCGAACTGTAATAGATCCTTCATTGTGATAATTCTGAATTGTAATGGCATCCTTTTCATGTGATTGCACCGCACCCTTACCACTGCAATTTCACCAAAATCACAACTGCACTGAGACTGTAGTATTGTCCTAACACTCAACTGAGACTTACTGTGATTTCAACGAGAGTACTCCTGTGATTTCCGAACCTATTTCAGAGATGATCCAAGTTTGTTGTTCTATGATTCATGAGAGGTTTACTGAAACTTATCCTCTAAAATCCTTGTCCAAATTTTCTCTTCATCCTTTCAAGATACTTCAGAGTATTAGCCTAGAAATATCTTGGGTATCTTGATCTTGATTTTTAATGCAAACAGATCCTTTCACTGAGACTGCATCAAGGATAGATGATTGTTCATCAAACTGCCTTTAACCTTTGACCATAGCTCTGATACCATGTTAGAGAAATGGCAGTTAATCAATTTCTCTTATTATGACATTATCTTGTGATGTTTTGTTATTATCATTTTTTCTTTCAATTTATCTTTTCTTATCATCAAGAGTAATGCCAATGAACAAATAGAAGAAGACACAAGATGTAGGCACACTATCAAGGCAAAATCCCACTCTTTGGGGAAAACCTGGTCAAAATTCTTCCTTCAATAGTTTCAAGATGAGATGACCAAGACCCTTAGACTATAGACTTCATCCATCAAGTCATCCCTTCACTTTGTTAGCACTGAGATCTCCTTACTGTCAAAACACTGAGATCCCCTTTGCTTGCACTGAAAACCATCCTCATTGCCTTGACTGTAGTAGCAACGAGTTTTGTAGCACTGAGATATCATGACTGAGATAACACTAAAATATTCTCTTATCCGAGCTCCTTTCTGTGGTGTTACTGCATCTCTGAAATAGACCCAAAATCCCATCCTTCTGTAATGGCACCGAACTTGTGATTGAATCAGAGATATGTCTGAATTCTTGTTTGTGCAATCCGCAATAAGTGTGCCAAGTAAGTTGCTATGATTCATCCGAACTATCTCTTGCAATTGACCTGAACCTTCACCTCTGAAATTGATCCGAAATTCTGAGTTGTAATGCGAAACCTTAGTATGGTATATATAGTTGTTGCCCATCATAAATAGGCCGACATGATCATCATGAAGAGTTGTGTCCATGTGTTAGGCCGACATGTGTTTGTGTGAAGCCGACTTGAAGGAGACTTATGTTAGGCCGACTTGGAGAATTTTGCTAAAGGAGATGAGTTGAATACTTTGCTGAAGAGGACAAGAGGATCATGACCTTGAAGAAGATGACTTGATGGAGGAGCCTTTTGACCAAATAATAAACAACCTATACTACATGATTTAAAAGCCCAAAATGAGTCAATTTAAACTTGTAATGACTAAACTAGAAGTCCACAATGGGGACCTTTATCTAAATATGACCCAAGCATGAAACCCATGCTTTAATAAGTCATTTAATAATAATATCTTTTGGACAAATATATTAATAATGAAGACTGAACCTAGTTACATTCTTCAACAGAGTTTGCTCTAGAGGCCCTCCAAATTTGAAGCAAATCCGACAGTGGTATCTCGAGATATTGCAAGCCCTAGCTCGAGGACCGTTTCTTGCCCTAGGTTTCCCTTGGCTAGTGACCTTATTTGCATCAAATTCAAAGAAAATTTCTCCGTTAATCCCTTTCTCCCCCTCAATTAGGTCAAGCACATCCTTGGTTGATCAATTCCATCCCCTTGACCTAATTCTAGGTCCACTTGGTCTTGTGTGGTCCTCGTATAGATGTAGTCCTCGGATAGATCTTTCTAATGAGTTATCGTGCACTTCAAACAAAGATCGTATGCCAAAGTTACGACCCTGGGGAGTTGATGTACCAATTTACCCCAATGGGGCCCACAGTTTAGGCGCTTCATCTCCTGGGGTTAGGTTTTTTGATGTTTAGGGTTTTCCATTGTTTCTCAATCATAAATAGGCCCTTGAGCCTCATTGTACCATAGTTCAGAGGCATGTAGCTGCCACATCTCTTCTCAGTGATAAGCTACCATCTCCCGAGCTAGTTTATTTCCATTCTGTATGTAAGCATATTTCAGTTCTTTGATATTAATGAAATGAAGTTTTATTTCCGTTGCATCTCTACGTCTATGTTTACATCTGTATTTTGTTTCATTCTGGTGTAAGTCTGGATCATTCCACGACTTGTAAGCTCTTTTACTTGATAATTCTAATGATTTGTTGTATTGAAGGGCAAGGGGATGCATTGGATCTTATGCAGGATTGCAAGTGGATTGCCATTTCGGGTTTGGTCTCCCAATACAGGATCCTAGCCCACCAAAGGCCCACATTGGCACTTTACAGTGAGCGTTGAGAGGCATGGGACTCCACCATAGTCGAGATTACTTCATGGATCCCCAACAGCGTTCATTGATTGCTCCTATTCCACCTTTGGGATGAGGATGATGCCCCTGGTTCACCATGCCTAGCCGACTCCACAGATGCACCATACACTTGGCAGATGTTCCAGGATCCAGAGGATTGTTCCCCGCTGCAGAGGCAGGGCTTATGTCATCATTCCAACCCTTACAGATGGTCTACAGGCATTTCTGATCCATATGAAGACCCATGAGGATGACCTGGTGCCCCCACACCCACTTGGGAGTACCACAGGTTTTTGCTTGGAAAACAAGGGGCCATCCCCTTGTCCACTATGATGGAAGTCCATTTCTACATTATGGCACCCTTTGGACTTCATTAGGCCTCCTCAAAGGCCCAATGACTCATTTTGTTGATCATTCGACCCTCTTGAGAGGCTTATTCATGTATTATTGAGTTATTTGGTGGGCTTGTCACCAAAAGTTAGTGTTATTATGAACATTATTTCATTCTAGGGAATAGATTAGGCCTAATTAACTAAATCGAATTCATTAGGAAGTGTATAAATAGAAGTGTGATGGAATCATTTGATCATCATCACTTGGATTGGATCATTATCTCTTGAGAGATTTTCGTTATTCTTTTTGGAGGACGAAATTGGATGGATGGATGAATTTTGATGTTTAGATCTCTTCATTTTTGTCTTGGAGCTTCTATGTTGGCATATGATGATGATTGGATATACTTATTTTAAGTGTTTTTTAATGCTACTTTGTCACTCTTGTTTATGCCACGTGCATGTTGCTGGGAATTTCCGCTATACTAGGCTGAAATTTGTTGCTTTTCTTGTGTGAAATGGTGGAAATTTGTCTCTTTATAGCGTTGCATCATGTCATGGGCCATGTTTGAATAAGTGGATGTTCCTAGAGATATTTTGTTGAAATTTTATCTTGATAAGTCATCACATATTGCATATCGAAGTATAAAGTCCTTGAAGCAATTGTCCATGTCCTAATTGCTATGCGAAATTGTTTTATAGGCCTCCTTGACTAGTCCATGCCCTAATTGCTATGCGAAATTGTTTTATAGGCCTCCTTGACTAAGTGAACCCATTCCAATCATTGAAATATCCTTGACTCCATTTCCCCCAAAGGATTAGGCAATAGTCCTCCATAAGTGATCACCTTAAAGCATATTTTTCTCACCTTCTCTCTTTCTTTCTAGGCACTAGTCCTTCATAAGTGATCACCTTAACGCATATTTTTCTCACCTAGGGCATCACTTATCTCACATTCTATCCATCCAAATACTTTGAATTTTGGTCCACAACTGCGTTGGAGTTTGCACTAGAGGCCCTCCAAAAATCCGATGGTGGGATATCGAGTTATTGCAAGCCTTAGTTCAAGGATCGTTTCTTGCCCTAGGTTTCCCTTGGCTAGTGACCTCATTGGTATTATTGCATCAAATTCAAATAAAATTTCTCCTTAATCCCTTTCTCCCCCTCAATTAGGTCAAGCACACCCTTGGATGATCAATTCCACTTGGTCCCGTGTGGTCCCATAACCTTATGAAGATAATTCCACAAAGATCACTTGGAATCCAAGTTTCCACAAGGATTTTAGGGTCTAGGAACCTCCTTGACAAGTCATATATTCAAACCCTAGCCCTTCACCTTGCTTTCCAAGCAAACAAGCCACATATTTGAGCCTCTCTTGTGAATAGGTTTCTAAGATCACATTTCACCCTTTCATTGGTCCATTCATCTTCGTGATCCTTACTATACCAGGTCTCCTCCCATCGGTGAAAGTCTGTAAAGAGCTGTAAATTTATGTAGATGTTCTATGCTTGATGCAACTTTACTTTTATTACAGCAATCACCCAAACAGTTAAGTAAAATGCTGATAGAACATACCAGTGGATCTGTAGAAGACAAACCAGAAACAGGAAAAATGTGATGGTGCGTTACGGCGGTCAACAGGATGCTTCAACCAGCAAATTCTTCTTGATCAGCCAACCCAGAATGTGTCACAACAATCCTCAAATCAGTCAACACAAGTCAACTCCAGAAAAGTCAACGTTGTCCAGAAAAGTCAACGCAGGGCAGCAACATAAAAGTCAACACAGCTCCAACTTCGGTCAACCTTTTGACCTCGGTTCTTGTGCCAAAGTGTACGGCCTGCTAAAATCGAAGTCTCCACAAATTTTGGGCCTCTTTGGACCATGCGTTGACCAAAGTCAACGCTGGTCAAACTTCCTAGGAAACCCTAGCTGCAGCAGACTGCGTCCTTCTTCTTGGCTGTAGTAGCTTGTCCTTTTTCCCACGTGTGACCTGAATTCGTCCTCCAAGGAGCTCGTACTAAATCAAAGAAGAGAAGAAGATGTGTGATGAGTGAGTGTGAAAATGCTCTCCAACTTTGACTGTATTTATATACATCATTGAGGTGTGTGACACATCTGCTGGGGGTGTAAAACCTTAAGGCCGACCTGCACATATAATTTATTATAAATAATAAATTCAAAATACATGTTCTGCTCATCGGATTAAGATAAATTATATATGGATCTTACACCTCTCCGAAAGAGGAATCCAACAAAAATATCAGTGTCTTAATCTGAGCATCACAACATGGAGTTTGGACCTAGTTGTCCAATTTTAACAAGAGCAGGGAACCTTAGTTGAGGTGAGCGTGGGCTATTGCTCCATTGTTTCCCTCGACCTATTAGTTGCTCTATAGGACCCCTGCTAGTTTGAGCGGTAACAATGCCCTGGCAACAAAACCCTAACTATTACGTTTGTGAGGGATCAATATTCACTTGGGAAAGCTAATTGAAAGATTCACCAAGGGGATTGTCATTCACATATTATACATGAGTAATGCATGCAATGATGAGATTATCTTCTATACAATTTATCTTCAATAACAATGGTGTAATAGAAAAACCCTAGATTATCAATACATTCCATACACTAGACATAAAATCAGACGTTCATCAATACATTCCACACACTAGACATAAAATCAGACGTTCATCAATACATTCCATACACTAGACATAAACCCTTTATCTTTCATTTTCATCCATCATTTTACTTAAATTTTAAACATTACCATGAAATGACTCAAGATGTTTGAGAGTGGTTCCAACCTCATCAAACTTCATATGGAGAAAATAGAATTTCATATCCCATTCAAAATTCAGCAGACTTAACAGTTTTTAAGATTTCAGGATCAATGGTATTGTGGCATTTCGTTAGATTATATCATGTATGAGGGTATGTGACTGGCATTTAATCAAGAGCACCAAGCCCTATATGTACCCAAGTGTTGTTGGTGTTGATTGTTGAACTCCTTTCTCATGGCCTTGGCAAAAATGTACCCTTCACTCAAGTCAAAATCATTGATCAAGCATGTTAAGCTTTCTCTACCATATTATAAGGCTTGGATTAGGCCGTTTGATCAACATTGGGCAATGTTGACTAATATCCCAAGAGAATCAAAGTAGAGGCAAAAGTTAGGCAATAGGAGAGGAATCTAGATTCTAGATGGTTGATGCTCAAATAATTAATCATTGATGTTCAATGGATGTCATATCTATCTTGATTTATGTACAAATATGCATGTTTTCATATCTTCTACAACTAATTTGGTACTTTCGATGTTTTTTGTTTAATATAAATGCAAAAAATATTAAAAATATATGTATATATAATAGGTGCTTTTGTGACACTTCGCTTCCTAGATTTTTGGCAAATGACGAATCTGACGCTTCGCTTCCAAAAAACGTCCCCGCTTCGTGCAACATTGATTAGGAGGCCTTCAGAAGAAAAGTGTTGGATACATCTCGTGGAGCATTCATGATTTGGAACCTTGCTTGTTGGAAGTCTTCACCTTCGAGCTTGACATGTGTCACTTGGAGTGTCAATGCTCCATCTGTGAACCTACCTGTGTAGAGTCAGGTTACTTGTAGTGGACTAAGCCCAATTTATATTTTGAGCCTCCCTTACCTCTCATATAAATAGAGAAAGGAAAGAATCCTTTCATACATCAATTTATTCAGCATATACTTGAGAGATGTGAAGAGTGAAGCGCACTTATGACTCTCTTTGTACACTTAATTGTATTATCTCTCTTTGTCTTGGAGCACTATGTTCTTGGAGGATGTTCAAGGGTAGTCTATGGTTAGAGTTTTACCCTAAGGAGGCAAAGAAGATAGGATCCTCGGTGGAGTGACCAGCTTTGATTAAGAGTGATTCCTAACTAGGAGGAGATGGTGGCTAGGATTTTTGTGGTTTCCCAAGGTGAGAATTGGAGAGTTTAACTTATATCAAGTTTATGATAAAGCGATGTACTTTACTTCATTTCTTATATATATATAGTGTCCAGCTGTCTGAACATTGTACTTACAGATTTTCTTTTCATTGTTTGTTATCTTTTTAATTGGGTGCATTTCAGCTCATGTTGTTCATGTGGATTTGACATATTATATTGTTGAAATCACTAAGTGAATTAACACACACCTTGAAGACAAATGAGCAGATTTGATGCACAAAAAAATTCTGTTGTAAAGTTTTTTCGGATCTGTTAAATCATCAGAAAATTGTGCCCTCGGGGCTGTATCTTTATGGCATTGACATACACTTGTATGGTATTTATTCTCATGGGCTGCCAGTGATTTGACCTTAAGTAAAGGGAAGTATTTTCTGCTGTAATTGAATACTTCAGATCAGCCCCAAGGCTAAAAGCTCACAAGGATTAGATCTGGGAAACCTCAAGTAAATGAGATGAAATTTCAGATTTACATTAATTGCTCTAAATTCAAAATTTCCACACTCATGCTGGTATTCACCATGAAGGGTTCACTGCGCAATTCGATGGGCTACTAGGCCACAATCCATAACATAGAAGCAGATGTAAACTCATCACACAATGTTATGAATTTTATGAAAATTACATTTGTTAAATTTCCATGAAATAATAGTATGAGGCAGTTCAGTTGACTAAAATGAAAACAAAATATCAAAGAAATTACTGAATAAAATAAACACCCTGTTTTGAGAAAATACTTCTGTTATTACCAGAAAAACTATGTAGAGAGGGAGAGAAATGTAAAAGAAAGATATGCAAAATCAGGAATGTGTATTGCTCAGAGCTAGAAGGGATGAGCTGAGATCCAAATAGGTGATTACATCAATATTTTTCACATCTTTGTCTGGTAACTGGGAGTGTACCTATTTTTCAGTAAGTGCAAAGAAAACAAGCTAATACCATTTATAAATTGATCTTGTTTTTAGCTCAGTTTCAGCTTGACACATTTGAAAGTAATTTTGAAACAAAACCTCCAAAAAGGGCTGATTTTTTTTTAGGGGGCACAATTTAAACAAAAAAAACCATGAGGCCAACAGGTCTAAAAACCCACCCAGCCGCCACAGCAGACGACTACCCACAAAGGAGACCAGGGAGGGGTGGTTGCATAAGAGTTTGTCGGCCCAGCCGCTTGGGTTGGTCGGCACAAAGGAATAGGGATGGCTACAGGGCAGACATGGTAGCAGTCATGACGCAGCCACTTGGTTGATTCAAGAAAATGGTCGACGAAGAACGCGAGGGTGGGTTAGGTTGATGTATGGGGGCAACATCGAGGAACAATAGTTGCAGAAGGTGGATCACAGGCACCATAGTAAAAAGAAAAGGGCCACGAACGGTGCACTTGAACAAGCAGCAGAGGACAAAGTCGCTCAAGCAGAGCACAGGGCTAGCATCGCAGACAAGCGACTGCCAGATCGTTGTTAGTTTATGGTAGCAGTGGATAGGTGTTCTAGTCTCCATGATGTCTCAGAGGTTAAAGAACACGAGATCTCCAAAACCCAAAAAGGTTTCGCGAGATAAGACTTAGAAATGCCTTAATTAAATTGATTAGCCAATAATTTAATTATTTCCCAAGTCTAACTTAGGGAAGTTGGTTAATTACAGTTAATTGAAGTAATTCGATTTTGCTCTAGAGACCTCTATTGATGTAGTCAAAGTGATCTAAGCCAATGATTGGGATTAGATGTTTGGCCATTGGTTGCCCAACAGAAGATTATAAGAGCAAGTCAAGGGCTTGGAGAAGAGGAATCAAGTGAGTTTGAGCAGTTCGACTTACCCAGTTTGCAGCAGTCAGCAAGGATGCAGCTGAAGCTAGGGAAAGCATCAGAGTAAGGGTTGTAGAGGAGATTTGGGAGCAAAGATTCCAGAGGAAGATTTCCTTAGCATTTCCAGTCTAGGAGACAGGAAAGAGGAGGCTGAATTATTTGCAAAGGAGGTCATACAAAGCAGTGCGAATAGCCAAGAACCCCAGTGCGAGTTTCCAGAAGAGACTTGCTTCAGTTGCCAGTTGTTGGATCAGGGTCTTGGAGGCAGAGCGAGTTGGTTCCAAAGGTAGAGGAAGGCTAGATGTCTCACCTGGAGGTAGTTCTAGGGTTGTACGATTTTATTCATCCAGGCAGTGCGCATTTTTGGGTTGTAGTGAAAGTAGCCAAGAGAAGGTGCGAGCAGGCTAGAAGAGGTCAAGTTGATTATAGAGAGAGACAAGGGTGTCTTCCAAATATTTTGCCAGTTGATTTCCAAAGGTTTTCCAGTTGGGAAACCAGTTGTAATATTTCTCTCAAAAAGTTGCATAATAATAAAACCCTCATTTCTTGGACTAGTTTTCCCTTCAGGGTTTTTCCAAGGACAATTGTGAAAAAACAACGTTGTTATTTTTGTGTGTGTGCATCTATTTCTCATATTCGTGTTTTATATTTCTACATTGTTTTTATTGTGAAGAATGCAAATGTGAATTAATCGTTATTTGTCGTAAGTAAATTACAAAAGACAAATAAACTGCTAACAGCTAGAAGACAAATCTCCAGTTAATTGCATTCAAGGAATTTTCACATGGTATCATAGCAAAAGATCAGATCAAAGAAGCTCTAGGTGAAAGGAAGCAAGATTGTACAATTCAAAGGGAGATTTGAAGCACAAATTCCAGATCTGCGCAAGCCAGCCAGACGGTGTGAATTACAGGGAGGCAAAAATTCAATTTCCAATCCAAGTTGGAGGAAAAGTTTGATTTGCCTCAAAAGTAGTAGCAACAGGTAGTAGGATTGTCGAAGAGGGTTTTCGTGAGCAGCTCGGTTAATTCGCAGAGCAGATCTAGCGTAGTGATTTTGCAACAAGGGTTTTGCAGCGGCAAGTCAGCCTAGGGAAAGGAAGAGAAAAGCACACGAAGAATTATACCCAGGACTTCTCTGGTGTATTTGGGTTTCTCAAATTTTCAAGTATGGCCACAAAGAGATTCAGTATTCAGGATGCTAAGGATTTGTCTTCTAGATTGGAAGATGAATTCGCTTAGATATCTTGCCTCTCTATCTCGACTTCACAGGGTGTCTGGTATATAGACAGTTGAGCGTCAGCACACATGATAGGAGTTTGAGACTACTTCCCTAGCTATAGGGAGAAGCAGATGGACTTCCAGATCCAGATGGGAAATAAAACTAAATGCACACCAGTTGGGAGAGGTACCATCGAGATTTAGAGGGAGTCAAGAGCAAGTACCAGTGTTACAGACGTGTTGCATGTGTCAGGCTTAGGTATGAACCTAATTTCATTCTCAAAACTTCAGGACAAGGGATATGATGTCCACTTTGTAGGGAAGAAGTTGTTCATCAAACACCAGAACTGGAAGAAGATAAAGCAAATTGGGGTCTCAAGCAACAAGTTATATAAGTTGCAGCTTGATTCTCCAAAGGCACTAGTCAACAACACCAGTAGCAATGGGAGAGACCTGAATGAATTGTGGCATAAGAGAATGGTCATCTACACCATAGAGCACTGAGGATAGTGACAAGTGTTCGATAATTGAGCACAAAACACGATGATGTGTGCAGGGGGGTGCGTACTTGGGAAATAGGCAAAGGCAGCATTCCCAAGAAGTGATAGTAGATCAAATGGGGTGTTGCAGCTTGTACATTCAGACATTTGTAGCCCAAGGTCCACCAAATCTCCCAGAGGGTATGAGTACTTTGTCACATTCATAGATGACTATTGCAGGAAGACCTGGATCTACTTTCATAAGACCAAGGGTGAGGTCTTCAGTCGATTCCAAGGGTTTAAGGCTCTAGTTGAGCACTTGACAATGAAAAAGATCAAGGTACTTCGCACGAATAACGGAGGAGAGTACACAAACAGTAACTTCACTGATTACTATGCAAAGGAGGGCATTAGGAGGGAGTGGACAACTCCATACAATCCACAGCAGAATGGAGTAGCAGAGCAAAAAAACAAGAGTATCAATGGGGCAGCAAAGGCTCTACTATATGATGAGGACTTGCCCAAATTTCTATGGGCAGAGGCATGTAGGATAGCGATGTACATCCAGAACAGGGTTCCTCACAGGGCATTGGGGAAGACGACACTAGTAGAGTTTTTCTCAGGGAAGAAGCTGGAGGTCAGCCACTTCAGAATCTTTCGTATATTCCAAATGAAAAATGCACTAAACTGGATCAGACTGCAGAGAATGAGTACTTCATTGGGTGTAGTGAAACCTCAAAGGCATATAGGATCTGTTGAGATTTTGAGTGTTGAGGTAGCATCGAGTGTGCTCTAACCCTGAAAATTTGTGGAGGGGCTAAGACACACAAGACCTCCAAAACCCAAAAAGTGTTTGGAGAAATTTCATCTAATGTGTGAGATATTAAAATAATTAATTTTTTTAATGAGGACCCTAAGTCTAACTTAGGGAATTAGAAAAATTAAAGGGAATTAATTAAATACATGTGATGAAATGTTCTAAGTGACGTGGATCAAGCAGTGTTTTAATCTTAGCCGTCGATAAGAGATTAAATCACGGTCGTCGATGTCTCAACGAAAAAGTATAAGAGAAAGGCTTGAGGGTCAGTTGGAAACACACACACACAGAGGCAGAGCTGAGAGATTAAGCTGGAATTCTAGGGCGAATTTGTTAAGAATTTCCATAAGAGTTTCTTTGCAGCAAGGGGTAGTATTGGCTAAGGGGATGATCTGATCCTGGAGCCAAGAGTCAGCAAGAGGCAGAGTAGCAGCAATCAGGTGTAGCGCAGAGGAAGCTGAGGCTACGCAGCAGTTTCACAGTGCAGAGGGTTTCAGCCGCTACGCAGGCCAAAGAGGGGCAGCGCTGCAGCTTTAGGATTCCACCAGGGTTATGTAGAGGCCATCCAAGGCAGCGTAAGGACTACGTCACCCAATATGGGGTTACGCAGTCCCCTTCTGAGCAGCGCAGGGGCACGCAAAGGCTAGCAGGGCTGACGCAGGCACCTTCAGAGCAGCGCAGGGGCACGCAGAGATAGAACAGGGTTGAGTTCTGTAAATCCAGTTTGAGGGTGTGAATCAGTAGTCCAGTCTTTAGTCTCCAAAACAGCAGGTATTGTTGCAGATCTATTTTTCTCTGTCGGGTTAACCAGTAAGGTGCCTAGATTTGTTGTACTCAGATTCTACTTAATAATAATAAACCCTCATATTTGCTACACCGATTTTCCTGCGTTGGGTTTTTCCGGGGACATTTGTCTGAAAAATCTGTGTCACTTTGTTGAATGAGAATAATATCCAGTAAATGATCTGTATGTGTGTAGGTTGTTAGTTGTGTTTACTTCGGTATTTTTTGAATATTTTCTGAAAATAACTTGTATAATTTAATCACAAGTAGGAGAAGTAAATCAAGATACTGCAGTAGGCTTTTTGTGTTATTGTATTCAGAAATTTTCACATGGTATCAGAGTGATTGCAAATCAAGCTAAATCTCCAGCAAAATCAGCTGAAGACATATTTTCTGCAAGGTAGCAGCTGAAGCAGCAGATCCGGAGAGGGCGGCTCAGCAGCAGGAGGACGCAGTCCCAGAAAGGGCTACACAGGGGCTACACAGTCCCATCTGGGTGACGTAGAGACAGCGCAGCACCCTCCAGAGGGACGCAGGAGCAGCCTGCGCTGCGCAGAGGCTACGCTGGGCCAGTGTGCTCATGTAGAGGCCAACTAGGGGGACGCAGTCCAGATTACTTTTTTGTTGCTGAGAAGTTTTGCCGAGATCCGGGAGCAACGCTTCAGATCTTCAACAGTTGCTAGTGTGGTGGAGATTCTGTTAGTGCAAAATTATGCCTAGCTAAGTCGACAAAGAGCAGGAGGAAGACAGTCACTCAGCAAATCTGAGCCAAACAGATCTGAGATTCGATCAGGAGGGTGATCGTAGAGAATTGTCCGACTATTTTGGCTGAAGATTTCTAGGAGGGAAATCAGTTGGCAGGGGGAGCAGTTACTAGAGAGTTTTTGATCGCCAAGAAACCCAGATCCAGCATTTTTGTTGCGTCTTGCAACAAAAAGAGGGAGAAGAGTATTGTTTCGTCATATTTGAGCTAGATGGCTTCTCATGGGCTGAGAGATTAGGACATGTTGGACAGTGTGTCCAACTTCGTCATCTAGAGAGCCAGAATACTGACAGTCCTGGATGAGTACAGCATCAAGAACCATGCGGAGAATGTCCTAGCTGAGCCTACAGATCCAGATCCTCTGAAGAAATTCAAGGAAAATCAAGCGCGGGCTAAGCGTTTGATTATGGACGGATTAAAAGATCATGTCGTGCCACATATTTCCAGAAAGAAGACAGCAAATGAGATGTGGACCGCTTTCGAGACGATGTATCAAGGAAGCTCCATTCAAAGAAAGATGCTTCTAGAGAATCAGATGAGGTTGTTCCAGATGCAGGAAGGATGAGGAGATAGATCTCTTCCTTTTCCGACTTTAGACTATCTGGGATCAACTGATTGTCATGGGTGCGACTTCCAATGGACTCTTGGTAAGGACTTCCCTGAATGCAGTCACCGAGGAGTGGGAAACGTTTGTCCAGAGCATATTGGGCAGGGCAGCATTACCATCCTAGGCAGACATGTGGGCAATCCTCCGTTAGGAGGAGATCAAGAGAATCACTAAGAGGCAGAACAGCAGCAGCGAAACTGTCAAGGTGAAGAAAGAAGAGGAAGATGTTGCAGCCCTTACATCAAAAGAACGAAGGCAATAAGGGAAGAAGAAGAGGGACCTATCCAAGGTCCATTGCTTTAACTGTGGCAAACTTGGACACTTCGCCAGCACTTGTCCTAAGAAGGACAAAGGAACTTCTGATTCCAAGGCTGCAGCAGCAAAGGAGGATGGGAGCGATGATGACGTAGCCATGAGTGCTCATGAGCCACGTAAGTGGGGCGATATGGATCTGTCGAGCAGCTCCAGATCAAGGAGGCAGGATCCTTGAGGTGCCCAACTCTTGGATCACATATGAGCTACGGGAGCCTTAAGACAGTAGCGAGACAAGTAAAGCAGTGGGTGCAGAAGATCACAGTGAAGCAGAGGGCAATGTTGAGACGTTGTAGAAGGAGCAGCGCAGTGCAAAGGTAGTAGCAGCGTAGATGTAGCAACGCAAGGGCTGATGGAACTTCAACAGCGCAGAGAGGCAATGCTTATGCAGTCCAGAGCTATAGCAGTGCAGTAGCTTCATGAGGACAACGTAAAGCAGCAGCCAAGGGAGTTTCAGTAATGGGATGCAGCCTGACTTGTCAATCAACGATTGGGTAGGAGTCTTTCAGTTGCTTACTTCTCAGCAAATGAGTTGCAGAGCAGCAGTTAGTAGTGGCAGTGCTATGGGCAGCATGATGAAGCAATTTGAGAGGGAGTTGCAGTACAGATGTGGCAGTGTTAGTGGCAGAGACATGGGCAGCAGTACAGAAAGCAGCAGTAGTACTAGAGCACACTCTATGCTAAGAGGGAGTGTTGATATTTTGAGTGTTGAGGTAGCATCGGGTGTGCTTTAGCTTTGAAACTTTGTGGAGGGGCTAAGACACACAAGACCTCCAAAACCCAGAAAGCGTTTGGAGAAATTTCATCTATTTCTTTAAAATAATTAATTTTTTTAATGAGAACCCTAAGTCTAACTTAGGGAATTAGAAAAATTAAAGTGAATTAATTAAACACATGTGATGAAATGTTCTAAGTGATGCAGATCAAGCAGTCTTTTAATCTTAGCTGTCAATAAGAGATTAAACCACAGTCGTTGATGTCTCAACGAAAAAGTATAAGAGAAAGGCTTGAGGGTCAGTTGGAGACACACACACACACAGGCAGAGATGAGAGACTAAGCTGGAATTCTAGGGCGAGTTTGCTAAGAATTTCCAGAAGAGTTTTTGTGCAGCGAGGGGTAGCATTGGCTAAGGGGATGATCTGATCCCGGATCCAAGAGTCAGCAAGAGGCAGAGCAGCTGCAATCAGGGGCAACGCAGAGAAAGATGAGGCTACGCAGCAGCTACGCAGCGCAGAGGGTTTCAGCCGCTACGCAGGCCCAGGAGGGGCAGTGCTACAACTTCAGGAGGCCACCAGGTTTACGTAGAGGCCATCCAGGGCAGCGTAAAGACTGCGTCACCCAGTATGGGGTTATGCAGTCCCCTTCTTAGCAGCGCAGGGGCACACAAAGGCTAGTAGGGTTGACGCAGGTACCTTTAGAGCAGCGCTGGGGTTTCTAGAGAAAGAATAGGGATGAGTTCTGTATATCCCGTTTGAGGGTGTGAATCAGCCCAGTCTTCAGTCTCCAGAACAGCAGGTATTGTTGCAGATCTATTTTTCTCTGTCGGATTAACCAGTAAGGTGTCGAGATTTGTTGCACTCACATTCTACTTAATAATAATAAACCCTCATATATGTTGCACCGGTTTTCCCGCATTGGGTTTTTCCAAGGACATTTGTCCGAAAAATCTGTGTTACTTTGTTGAATGAGCGTAATATTCAGTAAATGATCTGTATGTGTGTGGGTTGTTAGTTGTGTTTACTTCGGTATTTTTTGAATATTTTCTTAAAATACCTTGTATAATTTAATCACAAGTAGGACAGTAAATCAAGATACTGCAGTAGGATTTCGGTGTTATTGTATTCAGAAATTTTCACAGGATCTACATTCCTAACAATAGGAGGATTATCGTGAGACGCAACATGAAGTTCATGGAAGAGAGGGCCTTCAAAAGGTCTCATGAGATGCCTGTAGATGGTCACTGTGAGCCAACAAAAGCTCCATTAGTCCAGCAGCACGGACAACTGCAGGGTTCTAGTACAGTTACTAGTACCAGCACTAGTTTAGGTGTAGAGGGCATAGCGAGTTCACAATAGACAAAGCAGCAGAGGCAGGATGAGGAGTTGGTCAAACCACCCACCACTAGCGGTCAAACCAACAGAGAATTTCGTCAGACACTGAAGGATGCAGAGAAATTTAAGGGAGCTCCTAGGATGGGCAAGAGAGAACTCAGACAGCCAAACAAGTACCAAGCATTAGTGGCACAAGTTGGTTAACCCTCCAACTATCAAGAAGCTACACAACATCAAGTGTGGCAGGATGCCCTGGTGGAGTATAGCTCCATCATGACTAATGATGTATGGGAGGTAGTGCCTAGGGTTGTGGATAGGTCAGTTGTGGGCTCTCGGTGGATCTATAAGATCAAGTACGTTGCAAATAACAACATAAAGAAGCACAAGTCTAGGTTCATGGCAAAGGGGTATGCGCAAAAGGAAGGTATAGACTATGAGGATACCTTCGCACCAGTTGTCAAATATACTTCCATCTGGTTAGTGATGTCCCTAACAGCGCAAATGGGATGGAAGATTCACCAGATGGACGTCAAGACAACATTCTTGAACGGGGTGATAGAGGAGGAGATATATATAGAACATCTAGAGGGATTTGAGACACATGAGAGGGGCACACACGTATGCAGACTGAAGAGAGCTCTATATAGGCTCAAACAAGCTCCTAGTGTGAAAAATTCAACTTACTACTAAAATCCTGTTGCAGGAATTGGTATTAATTCTTCTTACTAATAAATTAATTTTTCAGTTTATTGCTATGGCAACATTGAATTAAACACACTGCAACCTTCACAAATGTTCAAGGGAAATCTATGGTTAGAGTTTACCCTAAGGAGGCAAAGAAGCTAGGATCCTTGGTGGAGTGGCCAGCTTTGATTAAGAGTGATTCCTAACCAGGAGGAGATGGTGGCTAAAACTCTTGTGGTTTCCCTAGGTAAGATTTGGAGATCTTGACTTATATCAGCTTTATGATAAAGCAATGTACTTTACTTCATTTCTTATATATATGGACTCTGGAGTTTCCAGCTGCCTGAACATTGTACTTACAGATTTGCTTTTTAGAGTTTGTTATCTTCTTGATTGGGTGAATTTCAGCTCTTATTGTTCATGTAGATTTGACATATTATATTGCTGAAATTTTTAACTGATTTAACACACCTTGAAGATAAACAAGCAGATTTTCTGCATAAAAAAATTATGTTGTGAAGTTTTCTTCAGATCTATTATATGATTAAAAAATTGTGCCCTCGGGGTTGTATCTTGTTGACATTGACATACACTTGTATGGTATTTATTCTCATGGGAAGTATTTGCTACTGTAATAAAATACTTCAAATCAGCCCCAAGGCTAAAAGTTCACAAGGATTAGATCCAGGAAACCTCAAGTAAATGAGGTGAAATTTCAGATTTGCTTTAATTGCTCTAAATTTGAAATTTCCACACATGCTGTTATTCACCATGAAGGGTTCACAGTGCGATTCTGTGGGCTACCAGACCACAACCCATAACATAGAAGCAGCTGTAAACCCATCACAATGTTATGAATTGTATGAAAATTACATTCATTAAATTTTCATGAAATAATTGTATGAAGCATTTCAGTTGACAAAAATGAAAACAAAAGATCAAAGAAATTACTAAATAAACTAAGCACCCTGTTTTGAGAAAATACTTCTTTTGTTACCAGAAAAACAATGTAGAGAGGGAGAGAGATGTAAAAGAAAGATATGCAAAATCAGGAAGGCATCTTACTCAGCACCAGAAGAGATGAGGTGAGATCCAAATAGGTGAGTACATCATTTTTTTTTGCATTTTGGCTGGTAACTGGGAGTGTACCTATTTTTCAGTAAGTGCAAATAAAACAACCTAATACCATTTATAAATTGATCTTGTTTTTAGCTCAGTTTCAGGCTTCAGCTTGACACATTTGAAATTAATTTAGAAATAAAACCTCCAAACATCTTGAGATGTATCTGATGTCGGTTTTCACACTTTCTTCCTTTCATCATTTGGTCTGCTGCTATATTTATGAAAATTTGTCTCCATTATTTATTGATTTTAGGTTTTGAACATCAACACTCCGGGATATGAGATGAAAAAAGGAAATAAAAAGAAACTAGAAATGCCAAGAAATGATTTTCAAGAGGAACGTGACAAAAGCTCACCATCCTGCTGTAGAATCTTGAATGTCGATATAAACAGAATCATGAGGTAGCTTTCTCTGTGAAAAAATAAGGAAAAGGAAAACAGACATGAGTCAGGAACCAAAAAAAACAACGAACATTTATGACTTATCCAGATTCTAAATTAAATAAATCATCAGTCAATTGCCATGCCTAAGATGAGGGGTTAGCCATTATTTTCAGAAGTTTATTCAAACAGACCTAACTCTCTTCCCAAACAAGATATCTATAAAGGAAGCCCTAAGTTTGGCCACAGTTTGTTTTCAAGCTAAAGATTCTGTCTGCCTTTAAAAAGCACTTGGTACCATTTACCCAGTTTTTCTCCTAGACAAAATTCACAAAGTGAACCTTGATCATTGGTCTGTAATAGAAAGGAAGACCTTATAGACCAACATGCTATCTTACACTATTCTAAGAGAGTCCCTTAAAGGAGAGCTAGTAACACCTAATTAAAGTTTCCATTGCCAATTAAGTATTTATACTAGCAAGAAGAATCACATGAAGTGAAAGCCAAGAGAGTAGTGTTGTTGAGCCCTGAAGTGATTTCGAAACAATTCAGAAATTAACTGATTCTATGATTAGACAAGTAGCACTAGAGAGGTTCATTCCAGAAATTTGCATAAGTTTTAGCACACGGAGGATTTGGTCATTACATCGGAGGTGCAAAGTTGTGCACGATCATCAATACGAAATGTACATTGTAATGTTCAGCATTGGCACTCATAAGTGGTAACTTGGCACTATGTCATGAATGTGTTAATATCTTAGTCGTGGAATGCTCATTCTACAACTTGATTGTGCTCTTCCAAAGTTCAGTTATGATTAGACTTTGCCGTGCTAACTTGGTGTGCACTTTTGATCACAAGATCCCCACAACCCGATTAACGCAAGCATGCTAACTTGGATGGACAACTTAGCAAGAAATTACAAGTGGGAGCCCAACGGCCAGAGTGGGCTGTCTTCCTCTCTATGTCTCTTCATCCTCCTGAGTTTTTGTACACTAATATAATTTAGGATATGAACAGATGAGAAACAAGTACTTTCGCATACGCTTGGTAGATTATTTGTATGACTTCTTTAGTAGATTATTCACTGACCAAGTCAGTCAATGAATCCGACTCGCGAGTCAACCGAGCCAAGTTCCAAGTCTGTTTGAGTTAACTCCTAGATTTCTTTAATTAAATGTATTTTTTATTTGCTTTATTTATCAAATCAACTCCAGAATATTGGGCAGTCCCGATGCAACTCTTGACTCTGCAGAGTTCGAGTGCACCCAACCAAGCCAAGTCCAATATCTAAAGCTTAACCAAAACGCACTTCTTACCGGCCATCCTCGGTGGAACCTAGCAATAGAATCAATTAAGAGAGTCCGAAAGCGTCTTAGGACATGGTGGAACTATATCCACAAGCATGATCAGCATGGTACTATGGGCTAAACCATGATTTTCACTGTAATCGGAGTTGGTGGAACCATATCCAAAAGCATGATCAGCGTGGAGCTATGGGCAAAACCATAATTTTCACTGTGATCATGCCGAATCCATCGCCCAAAAGGCTGAATTTTAGCTAACATTATTTCCACGCATGTTTGATAACTTTGCAACAAAGGCCACACTGCCAACCTTACCCTTTTCAAAATCACTGTATTCGTATCTCCTGCTTGATAAACCTATTTTCCTTACTTTACTTAAGGTTTTTGGTGCGAGAAATTGCTAAATTGAAATAGATTCAACACTCCTGGTGCCTCGAAGTTAAATACGAGGAAAAAAGAGATGAGATAATCTATCCTACACAATATTCCTTTTTTCTTTTCTGCACTATAATCCAAATTTAGTAGAACAGAGTATCAGCTGAAAACCTGAAAGGTAGCATTAATAAAAAAACCCATGCAATTAAACCTGGTCTAGAAGCTGCAAGCGACCCCTCGAATATCGAATGGACTGGAAAGTATTATCCTCCCCGTTTTGCTTCAATTCAGCAGCCATTTCGCAGATCTTTAACGGGGCTTGAGACTGTTGCAGAATTATTTCTTTACACTTAGATGCTGTGATCCAAATGTCTGCCTGAAAATATTTTAATTGCGGTAAGTTCTCGTTTAAACAAATGATCGATGAAGTTAGAGGAACAAGTAGATAAGATCAGGTTGTCTCTTTGCGAGAGATTGGAACAAACAAATGCGAATATACAGTGTTTGCAGACTCATCGAAAACCAATCCCACGTGATGTCTGCAGAGTATAGAAACCGAATTCCATCTGATGCGAGTTAGGGGTGGTAAATAATGTGGTGTTTTTAAGGTAGCAATTAATGTTGCCTATGATGGAATATATATACGGTATATAGAAAAAGAAAGAAAAGAAATAATTTTTGATGTCCATGAGGCTAAAAATAGCCTATGGGACAGATTGCTTTTCTATCTGACTCTTGTATTCTGTCCTTTTTCTGTGAAGTTTTACAATGACCACTCCCAACTTATCGACAAACTCTTCGCTAAATAGTTTATCCCAAGAATTAGCTGCCAAAATACCTGCATAGTTTTCCCTGGTGTCTTTGAAGGCCTCACATTCTAGAATGAAATGTTTTTCTGTTTCCACTTTTCCGGAGGAACAAAAAATACATACTCTTTCTTCCCACATTTCTTTTGGCCTTTTCCAGCGCCCTGTTTCACAACGGAGTTGATGAGAATTAGTCCTTATTTGAGCAATAAGAATTTTAGATCTCCAAGAAATATTAGCCCCTATGTACGCCTTTTGTTGATGGTTCTGCATGGGGTTAAACTCTTCCATGTAGTACTTCTTCTTTCTCTTTAGCTTTTTCTTCCAAGTATGTTTGTGGAATTTATCCATAACAAAAGTTTTTATCTCTTTACTGTTTGTAGGACACATGTTCAAGCAAATACCCCATTTACTAAACCATTTGTTATTTTGCCGCATCCAAGTCTTCTATGTAGTATTGGTTATAAATGGTAGTGGAATATATATGAAATCAAAATGAAATAGTTTATGGGATTATGAGTTTTTTTTTATAATGATGATGATGATGGTTAACGTTCAAGACAGTCATCATTCAAATGAGTTTATATTTAAATTGATGATGTGTTGGTTTAATTTTTTTAACAATTTTTTAGTTAAAAAAGACAATGTCAAGAAACTAATGCTAATATATTTAACTTTCTCTAATGTCTTTGAATTCATCACATTCTAAAATGAAATGTTTTTCGAAATCCACTACAAAATGTACACAACCATTCTTCCCAAGCTTCTTTAGGCATTTTCCCCTATCACGTTTCACACCCGAAGTTGATGCGAGTTGGTTCTTAATTGAGCAATAAAAACCTTTGCCCTCCACTGAATGTTAACTCCAATGTTCTTTTTTGTTGGAGATCACACTTAAGGTTGAGTTATATATATATATATAAACTGTGTATATTTCTCGAGCTCTATAATGTTGATTACAAATGGTTGTGATTCAAAGTTATAATTAATGTTGTCTAGGTTAAAGAATATATATATATAGTTATTTTAATGATTTGTTTTTTTAATATTTCTATAATATATATATATATATATATAATTTTTAAAAAGATAATTCAAAAATCATGAAAGTTATGAATTTATTTTTTATTTATGAAGGATAACAAATATTGTAAAATTTTAAAATAAGAGTTACAATTTTAATAATCTACTAGTGTTTTTATTTCCAACTTAGTGCTTATTGATCTTTCTTTAATGTTAGATGAGGATGGATGTGAATCAAGATTCACGATTCAACACTCATTATTTGTCTTTGGTATTTAAAGACTAAAATAATCTCTCTTTTTAATCTATGTAACCTTTCACACTATTAAATCGATCACATGACTCACTCTCTCATAATCCTACCACTATATTGATGTATTCACTGTTTTAAGTGTCATTTAATGGAGAAGCTTGGAAACCTTGTCCTTCTAAATTCTCACTTAAATCCATGTGTTATGGGAATTATTGATCCTTATTGATATGGAATTTTTTTGCATCGCATTCACAGTCCATACTTAATTTGTTTGGATCTCCCTCGTCCCATAATGCCATTCAATTTGTGTTCTTGGTTTTGCATAACACCAAAGCAATTATTCATGGGTTATGGATGTAAAAGGTAGTGATATTAGAAACTATTAGTAAGATTATTTGGAAATATATGGCTAAATGACATTTTGAGGAGCAAAAAATAGACATAGAGTGAACCCAAGGAAAGGACGTCATCTCTCTTTTTCCATGTTTACATATTCCATTTTTATAAAGGTGTCTAACATGTTAGTTCATAGTTATTTTGTTGCATACGTGTTGGAGGGGCTAGTGGGCTTACCGATTAGACCCACATGTGGAGAGTGTTAGTGTCAGAATGTGCGTTCTGCCATCAGTGATCAAAATTACTCTTTTTATATTCATTTTAGGGGTCCCACTCAGACATTTTGTATCATTCCATTAGGTCATGTAAAAAATTGATTCACTAATGGTAGTCCAAGTCATAACACCTTACTCTCCCTCAAAATTTCACATTTGTTGGCCCACCTTCATGTCTTTCTGAGCATTTAAACACTTTTGAAAAGCTCATTTCACTATGTCTTATGTCAGTCAAAGTCAACCATGGAGTCAGTTCATTCAAGGCCCCATTAGGTTATTAGGTTTCATTGTTCAAGGTCCAAAAATGCGCCATTTCATCTCAATAAGGTCAACAAAAGGTGTGAGAGTGACTCAATAAACATTTCATTATCATCTGTAGAAGATTATCAATATGTAAATATGATATTTTTAAAGTTGTAATTTTGATTTTAAAGTTTGATTTTCATATCAATATTGTAATTTTGATATGAAAACAGAGACGTAATTTATTTTTAATTTTTTGTGTAATTTTATGCTTATATATGTAATAAGTTCTATCCCTAGCTGCCAACTCAAATCACATATGCCAAACTAAAGATCACCAACTGAAAGTGAAAAGTGCCAAACTCCAGCAACATCATCCTGCAGAGAAGAAAAGTCAAAGGAAAAGGATAATTAGCAAATGTGTCAAAAAAAGTAAAAGGAGACATTAGAAAAGTGGGGTTTTGATTTAAATCAAAATTCACCCAAGTATTAAAGACTCTTAGACATCAATTTGAAATTCATTTTCCTCCTATTCCATCGAGCAAACACTTGAAGAGAGTGATTTTTCGATTTTCTGGGAAAAATTGGAGAAAATTTGAGTAGAGGGCGCATATCCTTAAGGCGTTGCGCACAGGTTGAAGGTGCTACGCACAGACTGAAGGCGTTGCGCATATCCTTAAGGTGATGCGCATAGCCTTAAGGCACTGTGCATATGTCCAGCAAGCCAACAAATCATCCAAATTTCACCAAATCACCTCAAGAACTTCTGCAACAACTATTTGAGCCTCCAGCAAGCAAGTAAAGGTGTCTTCCATCATCATTTACCTCCTTCAACTTTATTTGTTTGGTGTTGTGTAATTTGCTTGATAATTTGGTGTTTTAACCATTCAAAATCCTAGTTTTCCTCCCTAACACTCACAACTCCTAAAACCCATTTCTCCTGCACTCTCATACCCTTCCCATATTGCAAAAACTCATTCCCAAATCTTTGTTAGTACAATCCCTGTCCTTAAGCTTTTAAAACCTAAAACCCTAAGCCCTAGGTGCTTCTTTTTACCTAGGCTCCCAATTCCCATCACACTATCACTCTTTTTCCCTTCCCCCATTTCTCATATCCCTAAAACAATTTCCCACAAATTTCTCTTTCCCCATTTCCTATCCCCAAAAGTCACCTTACACACATTATCATTCCTAATCCCTAGGGTTTTGACAAAAACACCATGGCAGGAGAGGAAGGAAACATAATATTCATTGAATGAGAGGAAACTGAGGAGAAGAGGCCACATGAAGTTGGAAGAGTGCTCAGACTTGAACCTGCTAACACTATGGAACTTTTAGCCTCTCCAATGATAGTAACATGTTCCAAATATGTTGGTTGTTATGATTTTTGTGAACAAGTTCAGAGGGTTCAACACCATGACATGTTGACCAGGCTCTTCATATCCAAGCTCCACAAAAACCAAGTCACTTTAGTTGGAGTCACCTTTACTATCTCAACTGCCATCATTTCAGCTGCCATCGGGATCCCGAATGTTGGGGAGAAGTGGTTCAAAAAGAGTGATTTGGAGGAAAACTACTTTAAGGCTTTCCTGAATCCAAGGTATAAGAATGAGAGAAAGAGATTCTTTCCTTTTTCCCACCTTCAGGACAGATATGCACTGATGATGAAGATAATCATGAAATACTTTTCATGTGAGGGTAGATTTTCAAGGCTCTATACTTATCACATCCGCCTCTTGATGCATTTCACTAGGGTAAAGATGTTGAACATACCCTAATACCTTTTCTAAAGCATATATAAATGGCATTAATTGTCCAAAAAAGGCAATATGAACATCAAACGAAAATTCTATTCCATCATTCCCTAATTAAGATCATAGTCCTCCACCATCTTTATCAACTAAACATTGCAGGGTACACCTTCATAGCCCATGATATATTCAGAGATCCCTCCTACTCAACATGCACAAAATGTGCCTTCATCATCCCAACCATCCACTTTCATCCCTCCATCTCAGCCCATAACTCATTCATCATCATTTGATCAGTCCATTTCACCTCCTTCATCTCCATCTCATCTTGACATTAGATCACCCAGCAGGATGGAGGATATTGACCCTAAGTGAGGTAGTATGGTTGAGGTTGAGCCATTGCCAAAAACCTACCAAAGAGACTACAGGCATTTGTTTTCTCCACATGGAGTGGAAGGGGCCATGCCTTCTACAGCAACACAGCAGGTGGACAAAGGAAAAGAGAAGGTCATTGAGGCAGTCATTCATGATGAGGAGGACACTCATGAAACAAAGCAGGAATTTCAGCTTGTTGACCTAGATGAGGATGAAAATGAAAAAATCACAAAAGTAGCCATCAAAGGGAAGGATGCCAAGATTAGTGAGCTCCAGACTAATCTTGACAGGGCTAGATATGTCATACACTTCCTTGAGAAAGAAAGTGACCAATTAAAAACCAAACAAGTCATTGATGAGGTTAAGTATTTCACTGCTCAAAGGGAGGCTCAAAAGGCCAAAGTCATGCTAGAGGAAACACTTTAAAGGTATGGCATACTTGATGATGAAGAAGAACAAGTACCAAGATAGAGACCTAGAACTAGAGGGCTAAAAAGAGCTCTAGCTCTAGAGAGGCAAAGGGAAGTTGAGCTTGTTGATCAACTAACCCTAAATGAGCAGCTTGCCATAGTGATCAGTGAGAACAGGGAGCATGGCTTGATAGGGCCAATCAGCACTTGGAGAAACTGCTAGCAAAGGCAAACAAGGATAATGACCTATTGAGGAAGAAAGTTAAACACCATGCACTAAAGGAGAAAATTACATTGGCCAAGCTCAAAAGTGGCAATGAAAAAATTGAAGAGTTGACCATGGAGGAGAAGAAGAAATTGGAAATTCTTGCTGAGGCTTCCCTTCAAGCCTAGACACATCATCATCATTTATTTTACAAATATTGAGGCACTTACAAACTTTTTTGAAAATTCTGAGTTTGACTGTGTTTTTCTGAATAAGGATTTAGCAGAAAATTTGTCACGCAAATGATAGGGACATTTTTTGGGCAAAAGGTCACCACCATTGGATTCATAATCATGAATACATGTACCATGTGCATTTTATAAGGTTTTTGAGGCAAATTGGTCTGTCAAAAGGGAAAAAAACCACCAAAAAATCATGTTTCTACCCATATTTTTGCATAGGCGCTGTGCACAGAGAAGTCTTGGGAGATTGAAATTTTGAAGGGACAAATCAACATCATTTTGAGAGATGGAGGCATTTTTAGAAAGAGGACTTGACAAGCTTTCCAACAAGCCATATTGGGCCTGATTTGGACACCTGTAGGTCATTCAAAAGTTGTCTTGAACATGGAGGGCACACAACCTTAAGGCGCTGCGCATATGATAGGAAAATGGCGCATATGACAGTTTGCTGATCTTTTTGGTTTTTCACTGAAAATTTTGATTTTATCTGATAAAATAATCTTTCTATTAATGTAATTCATCATGGTAAATGTAATTATGTCAAAAATAAGTTTCCTAGGGGTAGATTCATTAGGCAAAGTTATCCTTTAGTCAATATGAATCAGTTTGAGTGTAAGGAGGAGTGAGTCACTTGGACCATCCTACACTTCAACTTTCAGTTCAGAAATTAGTGGATCTCTTCCTCACCTCATGGATTCGACCCCTGAGGATGAGTGAAGTTTGTTTGATGTCTATTTAGCCCCTTTCTTCACACTAAGCAAGGGTTGGAATCAATTTGGATGATATCTTGTTGATTAAGGAACTATTGTACTCAGTTTGTCCAGTTAATAAAGAAGAGTTGCAGCTATTTTTTGGGATACTTGTGGTATGACGTTTATCATTATTTTTTCTACAGTTTCATATGTTAGAATGTGTTGTATTCATGTTCACTTCATCTCCATGGTATGATCTCTTTCAAGCTAGATAGGCAGAACACATGCTTGCTCATGCTTTGTTTTGGGGAATTGATCATAGTTTGTCCATTTTCCTCTGTTTAGGAAGAATACATCTCCCATGCTCTTCCTAGCTTTTTATCAGTCCTAAAAACCATTTCATTACTCATCTTTAAAGTGATAAGCTTTATGCCTACCTTGCCCCATTGAATCCCTGAAACCCTATCTCATTTGCCCTGACCTAGCTCACTTGACCTAATTTCTTCATCCAGTGAAACTCCCACCAAATCAAATCAAAACAACTCCCTGCACTCAATATCTAGCCTGAAAACCCTAATTCCTCTAGCCCTCCTAGCTGTGACCTTTTGGAGAGAGCCCTCCTTGGTTTGGTAAGGCTAGCTACCAAGCCAAAATTTTGGTCTGTGGTTACCTCTGTTGGGATTCCTTCTTTAGCCTTGGGAATATGGAGAGTGCTATCAGAGAGAATCGACTAGACACTTTAGTCAATATTGTAAGTTGGGTCGACCCCCCCATCAAATCGACTCTCTAGCTGGGTCGGCCTCCTTGTCGGATCAACCAATTGAGTTAGTTAGATAGTTAAAATCAGTTGTAATTATAAAGAGTCAGGAAAAACTATATGTATTTCATGAAAATGTAAGAGATAATTATTATGGATTAATAAAAGAAGTTATTTTGCTAGTCTACCACTACTTTTTTTCTCTCTCTTCACTTTTTCTTATATATGTCATTGCGGGTATATATTTACTTAGTGTCATCTTTGTATAAGGATATACTGGTAACCAATGCATACTTTCACTATATTACAACAATGGTTTTGTTATTGGCAGTTCCTGTATCTGAATCTATATAAAATTGTGACAACCCCACCAATGTCCCTCTCATAAAACACATTGTAAATATTTTTCTATGTGTTAAATTGACGAAAAGGGGGATTGATTCAAAGGGACACATATTCCAAAGTTGGGGAGGAGGATTGCTTACTTGGGATGTTGTGGCTTCTTGTGCAAGAAACTAGAATTGCAAGACAACCATTAAAGATTGGTTGGTATAGGAATTTAAGAGACTCGCTCTTGAAATTAACTGGGCTACAAGAGAAAGTATGGAGGCCCATGTTGCTTGAGAAACAACAACAAGAAAAGACGACAAACATTCCATCAGAGAGAATGTGTGTTGCAGGTCAGCAAGGACGCAACAACAAGCGTAAAACAAGGAAAACTCAACAGGAGGATTCATTCGAAGGTAAGCCTAGAAGCATTCAAAGGGTGCAGGAGGCAGATAGAGAAGGACAAGGAATTCGAGCATCCAGTGAGAGCAATCAATAGGCAGCTTTGAAGAGAAGATAAGATAAGGGGATTTGTTCTCTGGTTCCCTAAAGGTTGTGGGTTGTGTTGCTAGTCTTTGGAGCCTTGTAACATCTTAGTTCCCTAGAGGTTGTGGGTTGAGACAGAGGTCTCTGGAGCCCTGTAACAACTTGGGTCCCTAGAGGTTGTGATCCAGGAGGATCTCCAAATACAAGTGGCTTTAAAATTGCTCAAAAATAAAAGTGTCCAGATGATAATAATACCAGGACCATGTTGAATTGTTCTTTGTTCTGAATCCAATAGTGCAAATGACACTTCAATCTGAGGTCGTATAAAGAAGTTAGAGCGAGTAAAAGTTTTGGTCAAAGTTGGACTTGGGCCAAGTTTAAGTGTTATGCAAATTGACCGACACATGGGTTAGAAAACCTATCTCTAAAGATCGGACGAATTCATGGGATTATTAGTTTGTCTAATATCCTTTATTCTGACAATAAATTAATTGGTTATTTTTATAACAAAAAAATAATATAAAAATAGGGTGGCGGGCTGCCACCCCCGCATTAAAAAATATTAAAATTTGTTGGGGGGCGGGCCACCCCCAGCGGACCCGCCACCCTGATGGTCAACACAACTATGTATGGTGGTAGGTTGGCTCGGGGTTGCGTGGTGCGGACCCCTCCCACATTTACTATATTATATCAAAACAATACAAACGGCACAACCAATTTTGGAGAGCACGGGATTTGATCCCTCGACCTCTCCTCTATTATTTACTTTAATTACCACTGCACCAACGGTGAGCATGTGGTAAAGTCCGTTTGATTCACATATATTTACTCGCCTTTCCACATTGCGCCGGGGCCAGAGCAATGGAACCTTGATTCTAACAGTCTAGGAGAGGTGGAACCACGCCCCATGGAACCTTGAGGGGCATCAGAAAGATTCCTGTTAGAAAATTATATATTATGGAGCAATGCAACACATAAAATATGCGAAAATAAAAGCACGCAAAACACATAAAACTAGAGAGACACAAATATACGTGGTTCACCCAGTTTGGGCTACGTCCACCCCGAACAGCCAGTCCTTCCTTTCTATTATCAGCAAAAATGAAGAGACAAAACCTACATCAAATCCGCTATAATATCCTTTATTCTCTCTCACAGTCTCCCTCTCTGTTTCTCGCTTCAAGAATACACATATAATGCACAGCCGCAATACAATGCCCTCATATATACAAGGGGGTTTCCTTCTAGGGAAAAAAACCCTAATCTAAACATAACTTCTACCGTCAAATCATTTGCCTAATGAACGGCCCAGATTGACTAGAAATTACTATACTTTTACAAGGCAATTTTACATCTGTTTTTAGCTTCGGGGGCACTGCCCCCGAAAACCTCCGCCAGGGGGGGGCTTCGAAAAGCGCAGCCGCCCCCCCCTGGACCCCCCACGGCAGCGATTAATTACGGGCGGCGTTGCCGCCCCTTTGAAGGTATAGGGGTCCAATGCTGTGATACAAAGTAAACAAGATAATCAGGCTCCACACCCAACAATTCCCTGAGGTGTAGAACTTGCTAGACCGCTTTTGACAAATTTTATGTCGATTTTACACCTCTCGGCGACAGGAATTCGATGGTGATGTTCGCTTTTGCAGCCGGGCTTTGCAATTTTCGGCCATATTCCAGCTTGGAGGTATAAGGGTACATATGTAAATTTGCTTGTACTAATTCTCTTTTTATGCCACTTAATGAATGAAGGCCTCCCCACTGTTGAGCAGGGCCCAAAGTTGTAGTTTACATTGAACAAACTCTGTCATCAAAAATTTTGTGTCTTGATCTCATGCATGTTATGTTCTCTTTTCTCTTCATTTTTTGTGCTTATGTTTCATGGTTTTAAGTGCTTGGTTATATGTAATTATTTAATGCATCTATAAGAAAAATATCTTGGATCAAGTGGTATTAGAGCAGGTCTTTTTCAATGTGAATCGCATGAGTATATGCTAACCAGAAACAAGATGCAAAGAGGCGAAGGGAATCTTAATTCCTTTGATCTCGAAGCAGGACGTGCACCACGAAGAAGAAACATGGCAGATGAGGAAGCTCATTGGGAAGAAGAGCGGAATTACAGCAAGGCATTCTACAACTTGGCAGAGAAAGTAGACAAACTGTTTGTAGAGTATGAGAGGACCGTTAAGCCCGAGAAGAAAGATGCAGATGATCACGGATTAGTAAATCATGGAGATGGTGGAGAAGTGCCCCCTCCCTCTCCATCTTCAAGTGATAGTTCCTTTTCTTCTTCTCATCATTCTCGCAAACGTCATAGGCATACATCTAAGAAACCTTTCCTTAAACTAGATGTAAAGTTTGACTTGCCTATGTATATTGGAGAATGTAATGTGAAAAATCTCAATAATTGGATCAGATAGATTGAGGTCTACTGACGAATTCAATAGATCAAGAAAGCCGAGAAAAAGATCTAGTTGGAATCCCTTCGACTGGGTGGCACTGCTCTCATTTGGTGGGAGAGAAAATTGCAAGGCAGCAAAAATCTGGGTAACCTTCTCTCCTCATGGTCAAATTTTATTTCTACATTGAAAAACCATTTTTACCCATAGGCTATAAGCAAAAGGCATTAATGGATTGGCAACACCTAAAGTAAGGTAAAGGTCAATATGTGCAAAACTTCACTGAAGAATTTATAAAACAAACCTTGATCTTAGACATTTCATTAGATTCACCAGAGATTTTAACTAAGTATATCGGTTCTTTACATAGTTACATAAGGAATTCATTATTATTGTTTGAGCCTGCTACTATCAATGAGGCCAGTGTGAAGGCCATGCATCTTGAAAGTAGGGGGATGCATGAACGAAATGACCACCCAAAAAGAGCCGCAATGTCCAAGAGAAGAGGAGAAAAGCCCTCTTGTACACATTGTGAGAAAGAGGGACACAACGAAGAAATGTTGGAAACTGCACCCTGAGCTACGACCTAAGAGGGATGACAGAAAGGGGAGGCAGAAGAGAGTTTCCACCATGTAACAAGATCAAAAGTCTGAATCAGAGGAAGATGAGAAGGTAACGGCTGCGGGAGTTGCATGAGGTAGACCAATTGACTTGGGATAAGATTTCGGTGACGGAAGGAGGATTGCAGCTCTTGGAATCGCAGCAAATGGACCCATTGATTTGGGTTCAGATTCAGACGATGAAGCAAAAATTTCAATAAATAGTGTACCAACGATGAAAAGGTCACCCAATGTGGCATGGCTCCAGGAACTTGAGGAGATAAATCAAATAATTCAAGCAGAGAATACTGAGCTAAGGAGACTCCTATAGGAAGTAGAAAAAGGAGAAACAAAGGTTGCTATGCCAGTTGCAAGCTATGGACAAGGCCTTGGAAAAGCCACAACATAACCACCTTGAGGTAAAAAGTGATTCTTCGATTTCATATAATTTTCATGATGATGATTTTGCTTCTTTTGAAAAACATACTACAGGAATCAGATCCAAATTGTTAAAGAAAGTGGGGTATCAGGGAAAGGGCCTCGACATTAATGACCAGTGCATCATAAACCCCATCAAAGTAGAAGAATTACCCCATCATGCAGGACTTGGGTATGTCTAGAAGGAGGTTGGGGAATGCTCCAAGACAACTAGCGACCCACCAACGACAGATGATGAGAGCACCTCATCACATTTCAGTGACAGTGAGGGATCCATGAACACTTATCAAAGGCACATCGGGAGGAAGCATTCCAAGATGATCCAGAAAGTTTGGAAGAAGAAGAATCATTGCAACAAGGATGAACACCAGAAATTTTCATGTCAAACCCTTTAGGCCCAAAATGCACCCATGAAGAATCCAATCATCGAATATATTCCACAAGCAAATCCGCCACAGGAAGATGACCCATTTACTTTATTAAGTAAAAGATGGTTTTTTTAGAGGTAACAACTTGTTATGGCCATAGTTTGTAAATCATGCGTTGCAAGTAAATGTAAAAGTGATGATGTGTTTTCCATCACTTCGAAACGCATTGATGATGTTTTGGCCTTTTCTTATGGGTAGTTGAGGTATTGGTTTTTATTATGTAATCCTTGAACAATGAGTGTGTGCTATAAACTTTTGGCAAGTGAGGGGTTGTTTGAGTCACGTGTGGTTTGTATACGATTGCAAAGAATGTACCAGATTTGTGTGCAGGTGATTGAAAGTGTGGTTTGGCGAGGACACAGGCAGTGTGATGGATGTGTCAATACTTTTGGTGGTCCAAAAGATCCTTAGTGGGGAGGATTGATCAAGGAGGATCTCCAAGTACAAGTGGCTTTAAAATTGCTCAAAAATAAAAGTGGTCGGATGACAATAATACCAGGACCATGTCGAAGTGTTCTCTGTTCTGAATCCAACTGTTGTGTAACTAGCTCCAAAAATAGAAGAAAAGAGATATCAACGCCTTAGAAATAAGCCACTTCGAGGGGGAAACCTCCAATACATTACATAAATGAACAATTCTTGGATGATCCAATTTACAAAACCTCCTTTCTAAATATAGGAGTCCATGGGGCCATAATGTAATCCTAGTGGGCCACAATGTAATCCTAGCCGACCTAACAATAATAATTTAAGGGCACAATAATAACAAAATGGGGGTTACAAGGGTACAATAATAACAGCAAGGGGGTTACACTAACAACAATAAGGGACTATACTAGTCATATAGGGACCTAACATGCCCCTCTCCTTCAAAAAAGTGTTGTCCTCAGCATGTGAGTGACTAAGTGACTCAAGATGATTAAGCATAAAAATTCTCATCCTCACATTATAGGAGTCTTCGATGTAGAGTAAATTCTCATAAATTTTTGTGAATGTTATCCCTTGAAGCAACTTCCTTTTCTTACAGCAATCCACACAAATAGTTAAGTAAAAATGTTGATAGAACATATAAATGGATGCTAGAAGACAGCGAAACAGAAGCAGAAAAAAATGTAATGGTCAAGTTGCAGCAGTCAATGGATATTCAACAATGAAGTCTCCTTGATCGAAGCCAGCCGAATGTGTCTGTGAAATCACTCAATCAGCTCTTGAGATCAGCAGTCAACTCAGGAAAGTTCACTTCATCCGGAAAAGTCAGCGAGGCGACAGAAGCTAAAAGAAGTCAACCGCAATAACGGGTTCGGTCTTGGCTCGATTTCTATGCCAATGTGTACGGCCTCTCAAAATCGAACTCTCCAACAAGTTTCAGCCCTTTTGGACCATGCGTTGACCAAAGTCAACGCTGGTCAAACTTCCAGCAAAACCCTAGCTGCAGAAATTCATCCTTCCCTTCAGCCGTACAGATTTCGTCCTTCTTCTCCACACGTGTGGGTTGAACTTATCCTCCAAGGAGCTCGTACTAAATCAGATGAGAGAAGAAGATGTGTGTTGAGTTGTTGTGAAATGCTCTCCAACTTGGCCTGTATTTATATCCATCATTGGGGTGTGTGACACATCTGCTGGGGGTGTGAAACCTTAAGGCCGACCTGCACATATAATTTATTATAAATAATAAATTCAAAATAAATGTTCTACTCATCGGATTAAGATATATTTTATATGGATTTTACACCTCTCCGAAAGAGGAATCCAACAAAAATATTAGCCTCTTAATCGGAGCATCACAACATGGAGTTTGGACCTAGTTGTCCAAATTTAACACTCCCTCTCAACTAGGGTGAACTCCATCCATCAGTGCAATCAAACATCGTGCGTCATCCCGCCGTAACTTGCTTTGCTGGCCTCTTTATTTCAGAACAGAAGTGGGTCAGTCACAAAGACATCATCCCCCGACTGACATAATCAGCCTAGAGGTTCGACCTCTATCAGACTCACGAAGAGTCTCCAACCAACCCGAAGTTGGTTCATCTAACCCGAAGTCAGGCAGAGGTCCCAGACCTCACTAAACTTGATCCCAGATCAAGTGGTTGGACCGTGCCATCCTAGATAGAGAGTACGGCAATCTCTGATGCGTCCATCAATATTTGCTACTAGTCTCTAGCCTTTCCCACCTCATTGGCCAAATGAGAGGTACTTCCCATGAGCCCCGAACTCAATGGGTAGGATGCATACGGGGCACAGATAAATGAGAGGCGAACCAGCTCAATAATCACAAGGGTGGGGCAGAAGCATTATGAGTGCTTATAGCTCCAAGAAGCTATCCCCAAAGCCCCCCAGAGCTCCCAGAGCTCATCGTCCAACAGGACCCACATCATAGGGTCTTTCCACGACACCAAGACTCTCACGGAAGGTTAGGAACTTGACCTTCCCCATGGGCTTAGTGAGAATATCCGCGACCTGCTCATCAGTTCCTATATGATCGAGCCTTACGGCGCCTCGCTGTACCATATCCCGGATAAAGTGGTACCTGATATAAATATGCTTGGATCGGTCGTGGAACACAGGATTCTCAGTCATACGAATCCCACTCTGGTTATCACAGAGTATCACAGTGGTATCTAGCACATGTCCAAACAGCTCACTAAAGAGATTTCGCAACCAAATTGCTTCACAACAGGCCATACTTGCTGCAATGTATTCGGCCTCAGCGGTGCTCAAAGCCACCGACTTCAGATTCCTGCTCATCCATGAGATCGAAGCAGAACCAAGATTGAAGCAGCATCCCGATGTGTTCTTACGATCCACCACACTGCCAGCCCAATCGGCATCAGTATATCCACGGAGTGTCACACTCTAGGCAGTGTATCTCAGCCCATGGTTTATCGTGCCCCGAAGATATCTCAGAAGATTCTTGGCACCAACCCAGTGAAAGTGATGAGGCTCAACCATCTGTTGACTCAAAGTGTTCACTGCAAAACATATATCCGGTCGGGTGTTCACTAAGAACATCAAAGCTCCTATGAGTTGACGATACTCAGTAGGATTGGCCAAGATACGCCCAGCAATGCTGCCACTCAACTTATTGAAGTTGAATTCCATTGGTGTTGACACGGACTTGCAGTCCACCATACCAAATCTCTCTAGAAGTTTCACAATGTATTTTCCTTGAGAAAGGAAAATCTCTCCAGGTCTCTGCCAGACCTCCAGGCCTAGGAAGTAGTGCATCAGTCCTAGGTCCTTCATCTCAAACTTAGCAGCGAGCTCCCTCTTACATTGATGAATGAGAGGGTCAGCACCTGTCAGGAAGAGGTCATCCACATATAGCACTAGAATGAGAGGCTTCCCCTGCACAACCTTGAAGTAAAGGTTCGGATCAGCATTACTTCGAGTGAAGCCCAGCTTCATCAAGTAGCTATCCATCCTCTCGTACCAAGCTCTGGGTGCTTGCTTTAACCCATAGAGGGCTTTCTTCAACCTGCAGACATGAGTGTCTCGATCCTGAACTTCAAATCCCAGAGGTTTTTCTACATACACCTCTTCCTTTATTGCACCATGCAGAAAAGCGGTCTTGACATCCATCTGATGAAGACTCCATCCTTGCGTAGCAGCAAGGGCTATGATTGATCGGATGGTGGTATATCGTGCCACAGGTGCAAATATGTCATCATAGTCTATTCCTTCCTTTTCAGAGAAGCCACGGGCAACAAATCTTGCCTTGAACTTTTTAGCACTCCCATCAGATCCATGTTTGATCTTGTAGAGTCATTTCGCGGTGACAACAGATTTGTCCTTTCGCCTAGGGACCACATCCCTTACATCATTCTTCATAATGGACTCATATTTTCGTGCATAGCATCCTTCCGGTACTCGATGCTTTACGACTTCCTCAAAAGATCTAGGTTCGGGGACAGGCACAATAGTACTCATGGCGCCTAGATACCCTTGGTATCTACACGGCTTCTTGCTTTCTCGGAATGTCCCCCTTGGGGCAGCATGTCCCTCAGCATCTTCGAGGGTGTCCCTAAGCCATGATGGTCTCTTTCTCAGTGAAGGAGATGGATCAATTGGGTCCATTGGTCCTTCAATATCAAGCATTGTCTCATCCTGCGGTTCTTCTTGATTTTCAGGCCTTTCTTCATGATTTTCTTCAGATCTTGGAAGATCTACTACTTTCTTCAGGGAAGCATCTTTGTCAAAAGTGACATCATGGCTTATCTCTACTTCCCTTTGACCAGGTACATAGACTCTATATGCCTTAGAAGTCTCACTGTAGCCCACACACATTCCTTTCTTCCCAGTAGCATCCAGCTTACTTCTATTTTCTTTCGGCACATGAAAATAGACAGGACATCCAAAAATTCTAAAATGTGAGACATCAGGTTTCTTACCAGAGAAAACCTCTTCGGGAGTTTTGGAGTCCAAAGCGGAATGAGGGCATCGGTTTTGAATATACATAGCAGTATTTGCAGCTTCTCCCCACAGAAACTTCGGTAGACCTTGGTCACATAGCATGGCACGGGCAGCTTCCACAATAGTCCTATTCTTGCGTTCAACAACACCATTCTGCTCAGGAGTATATGCAGTGGTAGTCTCCCTCTTAATGCCAGCTTCTCTGCAAAAGTCTTTGAACTCATTTGACTCATATTCAGTGCCATTGTCGGTCCTCAAAATCTTGATCTTCTTTCCGGTCATATTTTCCACTAAGGCTTTGAAGGTACGGAACCACATGAAAGCCTCATCCTTCTTCTTCAAGAAGTATATCCAGGTTTTGCGAGAGAAGTCATCAGTGAATGTCATGTAGTAAGAACATCCTCCCAGGGATGTCATGGGCAACATACCAGATAGATCAGAATGGACCAATTGCAAAATATCAGATGTCTTTGTGACACTCGAGGGGAAAGGTCCCCTTGTATGCTTTCCTTCGACACAGCCCTTACATACACCTTCATGATTATTTCCAAAGTCAGGCATCCCTGTCACCACCTTCCTTGCTTCGGGAAGGGCCTTGTAATGAAGGTGTCCAAACCTTCGGTGCACATAGTTCATTTGTCTCTGATAGTATCATAGTATCATATTCCATGGACTCCTCATCCTGGAGAATGCAACTCTAGTCTAATGATAGTTTCTGTGCTCTTTCTACATGAGCCTTTCCATCAGAAAGAATGTAGCATCAACCCTTTCTTTGCCTTCCATGGTCAGATGGGCGTACACAAGGTTCTTCTTCAATTTTGGTACATAGAGTACATCTTGCAAACGTAGGACATGTCCTTGAGACAAGTGGAGGGTCATAGTCTCTGTCCCTTTCACGGGATACGTGGCATTATCTCCAAGGATAATTTCTAGATTGGTATCCCTCTCAACCATGTAAGAGAGTGCTTCCTTGAAACCAGTGATGTGTCTTGAGTCACCACTATCTATCAGCTAGACATCCATAGTGTCGGGCGGAGATGTAGCAGAGAGAGCAGATACAAGAATATACTCATTTCTTTTATCAACAGCATTAGACTCCTCATACCTAGAGTTTCTAGACCTTTTAGAAGGTTGATTGTTTCCACCAGAGGGAGGCTTCCTCTTTCCTTTAGATCTATCGTTTCTTTGATTCCCATTCCTCCGGTTGTTGTTGTTATCATCACTATCGGGAGAATCCTTCTTGAAGGGACATTCTCTAGCATAGTGACCAGGCCTATGGCAAGTGAAACACTTACCCTTATTTTCTTGAGTCATTGTTCTTCCTTTGTCCTTAGGACCACCAGAGTTCTTCTTTCGAGAATGAGCACCATAGGCAGCATTTCTATCATTATCGAATTCCTTCATTCTTGTTTCTTCTTGCATACATCTAGACAGAAGCTCGTCAAAGTTAGGAATGGTATTATTATTGAGAATGGTAGCTCGTCACGATCAGCTATTGTCTCCCCAATAGCCAGCAAATTGTTCCTGGTTTCGGTCAATTTCAGAAAGTAAGCTTGAACAGACTCATCCCGTCCCTTCTTCATATTCTTCAATTTATTCTTGAGGAATAGCACTTGGTTCACATTGTTTACTTTGAACATCAGGATCAATTTGTCATACATCTCCTTGGATGTGCCTAGCTCAGATATATAGGCAACTAGACTCTTATGTATGGATTCCCTGATCATCAACTTTGCTTTGATCTCCCCCTTCTTATACTTGTTTTTAGCAGCAGCGGTGGCATTGGATGGAGGTTCTTGAATCTTACCCAGTACATGATCCAAGAGATCATGGTCTTCCAATTTGAGATCTAATATCATCTTCCAGGCATGGAAGTCATCCCTTCCAGTTAGCTTGTCATTTTCCTTGAATTCAAAACTTGTGGAACCCATTTCCTCTGATGGTGATTGCTAAAGATAGGGCTTGTCTTCACCTCAGCTCTGATACCATGTAAATTTTTGTAGATGTTCTATGCTTGAAGCAACTTTACTTTTCTTACAGCAATCACACAAATAGTTAAGTAAAATGCTGATAGAACATATAAGTGGATCTTATAGAAGACAAACCAGAAACAGAAAAATGTGATGGTGCGTTACGACGGTCAACAAGATGCTTCAACCAGCAAAGTCTCCTTGATCAGCCAACCCAGAACGTGTCACAACAATCCTCCAATCAGCTACCGAGTCAACCCAAGTCAACTCCAGAAAAGTCAACGCTGTCCAGAAAAGTCAACGCAGGGCAGCAAGCTAAAAGTCAACGCAGCAACAGTTCAGTCAACCCTTTGACCTCGATTTCTGTGCCAAAGTGTACGGCCTCTTGAAATCGAACTCTCCAACAATTTTCAGCCCTTTCGGACCATGCGTTGACCAAAGTCAACGCTGGTCAAACTTCCAGCAAAACCCTAGCTGCAGAAATTCGTCCTTCCCTTCAGCCGTACAGATTTCATCCTTCTTCTCCACACGTGTGGGCTGAACTTATCCTCCAAGGAGCTCGTACTAAATCAGATGAGAGAAGAAGATGTGTGTTGAGTTGTTGTGAAATGCTCTCCAACTTGGCCTGTATTTATATCCATCATTGGGGTGTGTGACACATCTGCTGGGGGTGTGAAACCTTAAGGCCGACCTGCACATATAATTTATTATGAATAATAAATTCAAAATAAATGTTCTGCTCATCGGATTAAGACATATTATATATGGATTTTACACCTCTCCCAAAGAGGAATCCAACAAAAATATTAGCCTCTTAATCTGAGCATCATAACATGGAGTTTGGACCTAGTTGTCCAAATTTAACAGTTCTTCCACTTGATGAGATACTCTGAAATTGATCGATTCCGTAGCTGTCGAATTCTTGTTTCCATGACCGCTTCAGGTTCCAATATAAATTTTCCTTCCTCATCAAGTTCTGGCAATATTGTTTGAATTGGAAGTTTTTCACCTATAACCTTCGTTAAGCATGAAACATGGAAAACTGGATGTACTCGCGAAGAAGCAGGAAGCTCCAATTTGTATGCCATAGTACCAATATTTTGCAACACCTTGTAAGGACCATGGTAATTTGGCGATAATTTATCATCCTTCTTAGCTTGCTTGAGGGACATTTGTTTGTATGGTTGTAGCCATAAAAATACCCAATCTCCTACATCAAAACTTCTCTCGCTGCGATGTTGATCTGCCTGTTGTTTCATTCGATTTTGTGCCAAATTCAGGTTATCCTTTAAGAGTTGGAGAACTTCTTGCTGATGCTCGATGTGATCTTCCACTGCTTGAACCTTCGAATTTTCCTTAAAGATGATGTGATGGATGGTGGATGATATCCATAAAGTGCCATAAATGGGGTCATTTTTGCTGCAGTATGGAAGGAAGTGTTATACCACCATTCAGCGAGAGGTAACCACTTGACCCATTGTGTTTGTTTATCACGTACAAAACAACGAAGATATCCTTCCAAACATTTATTTACTATCTCAGTTTGACCCTCAGATTGAGGATGATAAGATGAGCTATGAGCTAATTGAGTACCAAAACAAGAAAATAACTCCGTCCAAAAATTTCCAGTAAAAATGGGATCTCTGTTGCTCACAATAACCCTTGGGCTTCCATGTAGCTTTTGAATTCTGTCCATAAATGTAGTAGCAACTGTACTTGCTTTAAATGGATGATATAATGCACAAAAGTGTGCATACTTGGTAAGTCTATCAACTACTGATGCAGGAGCATCAAGGCCAATTTTCACTTTTAATATGTATTAAAGGGGGGTGTGACATTTTTATTATTTTATTAATTAATTTGTTATTTTAAATAAAATAGGAGATAAATTATAAAAGTGAGGATTTTGTAAATATTTTTTTATTAATTAAAAGGATATGAGAGAAATAGAATTAGGAGCAAAATTAGGGAGTAGGAATTCTATGTATGGGACTTTGTTGAGTCCACACCTAAAATATATTTAAAATAGATATAGTTGAGGATTAGGTGGAGAGATTTTTGGAGTGAATTAAATTCATTATTTATGTATAAATATGAGTGGTTTTTGTGAGGAAAATACACTTGAATAGTTGAAGAGCTGAGGGGAGTGAGTGAGAATGTGATTAGAGAGCAGGTTTCTACTTGCAAGCCTTCGGGCAACTGTAAAGGGCCAATGATTGGAAATCTGGCCAAGGAAGGAGATTTATGTAAGTATTGTGTGTGTTTAATACATAAGTTAATTTACTGGAGATTATGTCTCATTTCTAAGTTATGAGTTGTGAAATTAAAGTCGGTTGTTGATTGATTGATTGTGTGAGACTGCGCCTTAATTGTAATTGTGGAATTGGCAAATCAATCAAAATGGATCGATTTCAGGGAAGAAGAATTCCTGTATAAGGAATCTGTCAATTACTGGTTGAAAGAGGGCGCTATTCTTTTTAAATTCTTGAATTGTATATGCTATGTAAATCTTTGTAAAGAATTCTATCTTGAATGCTTTTAACCGCCTCTGAAAATCCTGAACGCTGTCATTAGAATGCATTATTTTCACAATTCCGGGGAATACAGAGTTCGATGTAACTGCCCATGCTGAAATATAGTATGTCTGCGCCTCTGCAAGTCTATGGAGGTATGGTTGAGTAATTTAAAGGTGGGATGACATGATTAGATGTGAATTTAATCACGCACAGCAGTTGATACATCATCTTGAAACCGTGACAAATCAAGGTATGAATCTGCGCTGAACTCTGTTAATTGAAGATCGATTAAATTGGTCTATATCTGCTGGTTGTCATAACAGAAAATAGGCACCTGCGTTAAATTGAATGCTTTAATCCATCATTTGGTTATGATTTGCATACACTTAGTACTGCGTGGAAGATTCGATGAGATTTGCTATGTATTAAAGAGTGTAAGCGGTGTCACAACTTCAGATTGCTGCGTATAACCCGTGCAAAGCAACTCGGTCTATTTACAGATTGACGCAATCCATACAGTTGTTAATTCGGTATCTGAAAGTCGTTTCACAAATTAAAGGTGGAGAAAGACAAGTTTTGAAGGTCGATTTTTGTACAGCAAAATCGTGGGGAATTATACTTTACGCAAGAATTTCTAAGTCGCAGAGGAATTTTGGGTGCAGACTTGTGTATAAAGACGATGAAGCAATGGAAGAGGCGCAGTAACCTGCAGATGGTTTTCATTCATGAATTGTCTTGCAGAGTAAGATCACTACAGAACAAGGATGTAAGCGCTGGAATGTGTGGAAGCGTATAGCGTTTTGGAAATAACGCTATTAGCATTATGAAAGTCGAAGAGTGAATGCGTTGGAATGAGGTTTGTTTTAACCAGCTCCAATATATTCAGAAGTCGTGTTTGCGGATCGCTACAGTTTGAGCATTGTTGAATAGACAGGTATGCAATATTGGCATGAGTCGAAAGGTTCAATTGTTTGTTTGGCCAGTTGAGTTTTGATTGAACAAGAATTGAATGAGCGTGATTCAATTTAAAACAGACTTGGTCGCTGGCGACATTTGAAATCAAGTTTGTTTGAGAAAGAATTGTATGGATGTTGGTAAAATATTATAGACTGAGACTTGCATGAAGGCTGAACATTCAATGTGGATTTCAATCATAGTTTTATAACATGCATAAAATGGAAAAAAAATCTAGTGGTGGCAATCAAATAACTTTGGACATGAAATGTAAATTGAATGCTAGTAGGCTCAATATTATGATAAGCCTTGAGCTTAACTTTAAAGTTTGAGGGGTGTTATTTAAAGATTGGAAGTGAAATGGTTTATAACCACTGTTTTATTTTGTAACTAAGAAGCTTCTGCATGAGATAATGTTGAGATTTCCAGACTTTCTAAGTTTTATCTGGGCAATTATTTGAGATGCATTTTGTATATGCATGTAAAGGTGAGATTCTGGGTATTGCAGGGGTTGCCTTGCATCATTTTGGTATCAGAGCAGGAAGGCTCTGTTGAAATTGAAGATGTTTGTTTTCTGAATGAGTGCAGGAAGTTGTTTTATTTGAATGTGTGATGAAAATTGAAAGGAAGATCATATTTTAAAATTGATATGCAGCAGTACACAATTGTAGTGAACAGGATTGCAAAAGTAAATGGAGGACAAGATCATGCAGGATCTTAAAGGTGAGATGATTTTCTGATTTGGAATTATGATTGAAGTTTATGGTTGCAGACAAGATGATGGCAGTGAACCTGACATTCAGCGAAAGGCTGGGTAGGGAGGACAATTGCAGTGTCCTGAAGAAGAAGGTGAGTTGAAGAGATAGCCTAGAGAGAGCAAAGAGAGTGCTCAAGAGGTTTCAGAGGCAGTGAACTAGTACTTACCAAAAGCCCAGATCCAGTGAAGCGGATTGGTGAGGTAAGGGGCAGCAGGAGAGCTTGCTGTTGCAGAGGCTAGTGCAACTCATGGTGAGTGAGAAACTCATGGAGAAGATGATCATGGAGGATCAGAGAAGAGGTTCAGAGAAATGCCACAGAGTTAAGATGACTAATGAAGTCAGAGAAAGAGAAATTGCAGTAATGAAGGTACAATTGCAGGTACCACAGGAATGGCTGCAAGAGTAGGAAGATCAGAAAGGAGGATGGATCTTTCCACTGAAGGGAAAGAGAGTGATTTGGCAACCATTGCAAATGAAGTTGAGGCAAAGTGTGATTGCCTTATTGAAGAAGGAACTTAGAGTTCTTGAGCCAGAGATGGAATTTGAAGATTCCACATGCAGATTTGTTCAAAGGGAAGTGCTTGAGGAAGCAGTCAAGACTGAAAAGTCTTGTGGTTTTAAAACTAATGAGTTGTGTATGTTTGTAGGTACAACACAGGGAGATGAGCAAGCTTTAGAGTTTGTTCAAGAAGAGTTGAATCTGAAGTCTGTTCAGATTGATGCGGAGATAGCAAGATCTCAGGAGGAAAGCATGAAGACAAAGGATTCTAATCAAAATATTGGTGCAAAGAGAGAAGGACCAGCTGATGATTGGTCAAGAACGGGTGAAGGTATAGAAAATTGTGTAAAGTTTCCAAGTTCTACTCCTAATGAAATTGTTGAATTGTATAGGAAACTAGATCTTCAGAGAAGAGAATTGGAGAGATAGAGGACTTACATACAGGTTAATTTGTTGAAGAAGCAAGATAAGGAAGTTTTCATGAATGAAAGTCATGAAGCAGAGGATGAAAATAAAGAGAGACTAGCTGACAGTCTCATGGTGAATGCAAATCAGCATACTGATGTACTGACAAAGAATTTGGAAAGGAACTCAGAGCAGCATACTGAAGTGTTGCCAGAGGAAGCTGAGGAGAAAGCCAGTGAAGATTTTATGAGTCCCGAAGAAGACTTGGAACTGCAGAGAGAAAACTTGGTGACTGAATCAACAAGTGAGACCATTGGGTCTTGTGATTTTGAAGTTGACAATTTGATTGTGTATACAGGTGATACAGAGGACAGTCCATTACTTGGAATTATCTTGGAAGAAAAAGAACTGTTGCAGAAAGAAGATGAGACAGTCATGTCTCATAAGCAGAGGCTTGTTGCCATGAGTGACAAGAAAGAGTTGGCTTGTCTGCATAGCCAAGAAAGAACTGTGGGGCAAAATTTTGGAAATGCTACAGTGTTTGAAGAACCTGATTTGATTGCCAGAATCAATCAAGATGATGATGGAAAATTGCTGAAGATTGTCGAAGGGAAAGATGGAGGTTATGTTGGAGTTAATTTGCAGCATGTGGATGAAATGTTTGAGAAGAAATGGCTGAAGTGTTTGCTGGAGACATTTGAACCAGAGAAAGAAGTTGCAGATGAGCAAAAGAATGTTGCAGAGGGACAGGAAATTTGGGAGGCAGCAACATCTATGGTAGCAGCTGAGACAACATTAGCGGTAGCAACAGGAAGTAAAAGCAGCAGCAGTAGACAAAGAAATTTCCAGACAGAGGAAAGGCTGGACATAGAGATTGAAAGCATCAGAAGACTAATGATGAAGGTGTCTCAGAGACAGTAGACAACAACAAGAAAGCAGAAGAATTTAAGCAAGAGAAAGACAGCAAAAGATTGCGAGAGCACAGCCAGTGGGGCAATGCAGCATAAAGTGTGGAGACCTGGAGAAGAACAACAGATAGAAGCAGCGACAAGTGGAAAGTTACAGCACAAGATATGGGATCCGGGCATACACGGATCCAAACACATGATCAGGCGATCATGTTTAATTTCAACCTTGGGAGTCTTATGCAGGAGCATCAAGGCCAATTTTCACTTTTAATATGTAATAAAGGGGGGTGTGACATTTTTATTATTTTATTAATTAATTTGTTATTTTAAATAAAATAGGAGATAAATTATAAAAGTGAGGATTTTGTAAATATTTTTTTATTAATTAAAAGGATATGAGAGAAATAGAATTAGGAGCAAAATTAGGGAGTAGGATGTAATATCCCTGTTTAGGGCAACCTCCCTGTTGAGGGTCCGGTGGGCCTTGACACGCTGCCGGGGTCTGCGTAATTGGGGGACTGCGCGAGGGTCCCCGTCCCGAGATGCTCCGGTGGGCCTTATGACCCCACCCTTAACACCCTGGGATGCCGCCCTCACTAACAGTTCGAGCTTTTGGTGTAGTGGTTGGATCAACGTGGTATCAGAGCATAATTCTGGCTCAGCCTGTGGTCTATGACATCAGAAAATAGATCATACAGAGCAATAGCAGTTGCAATACCAGAAACACAATTGGAAAAAGGGCCAAAATAAAAAGGGTCAAATTTTGAAGTTTGGAATTAGGAAAAACGTTTTCTGGGTTTTTCTGGGTTTTGGACGAGGATCACTTTCCCAAATTCCTGGAATTTTCTGAATAATTTTCAGTGGGTAAATCGGAGGTTGAAGTTAAGCAGCAGTATGGTTTTGCAGCAGCCGTGCAGTTTCTGAGGAACCTGTAGACACATAGCAGAAAGAGCTGATGGCAGGTGATGTGAATAAGAGGAGATTTAGGGAGACAAAGCAGCGGAATCCAATGGAGGACATAATTGTGAAGTTGGCTGAGAAGATGGATACATTCATGCAGGATGTAACTAAGAGAATTGCAGCGGTAGAGGAAACACGGAGAGAACTCCCTAGGGGTTTTCAGATCGTTCGGTATGAAGCCACTCGGCATATGGATTCATGTACACCCACACGTCCCACTATGCCCACATTCTTGCCAGAGGACACAGGAATAACAGTACAGCGAGAGGTAGATCCGGCTCGGATGGCTAACATTCTTGCAAACTATCATGCTCTCGGACAGGCATTCATGGATGCTCTCCCCTTCGAGGAATATACCCAGATCTGGTATGGCATTAGACTCCATGATCAACACAAGGGACACCGGCATCATCATGGTGGAGACCACCACCGCACAGCTAGCAGAGATTATGATCAGCTCCAGCGTGATAGTAGACCTCACAACTTTCAGAGAGGGAACAAGCACTCACATGATAGGGACCTACAACGCACAGTGGACAAGTTGGATACCTCTTTCCAGCTTGACCGAGTATCGGAGAGGGAAACCATTAAAATGGTTACCTCACACTTGGAGGAAGAGGACACACAGGATTGCAGGGAGTCTGAGGTTACACCTAGTGTAACACAGGACTCACCATCATTAGAGTCCTCCTTGACCGTACCGGTTGGTATCGTAGTGGAGGAGGTAGAGCCTACCTCGGTAGAGCCATCCACTGAGGTGATGACTGGAGCCATGTCCGAGTCTTCGGGTGGTAGCAGCACACGACAGATGGGTGAGGTATCAGGAGATATATCCATTACCGATGAGGCACTAGGAGATACAGAGGTACTGGATGATGGTCACAGACAGCAGTGTCATCGGCTTCGGACGGACCTTCGAGTTCTGAGGGAGAAGGCCGCGTCAGTTAGGGAGACCATTTTGTTGCAGGACCAGGAGCTGGAGGATATGAGAGTGACTTGTACCAAGTCGGCGGCCAAGTTGGTCCACATTGGGGAACAGCTGGATTCCCCAATGGTACAACCCGAGAGCACATTGCAACACCGGATCATTCCCCTTCAGGTATGCATGGTTGTTGGGTCATCTCTTCCCATTGAAGAGAGAGAGGCAGAGCCACCTAGTCAGGTCTCAGATGTTGACTTGGATAGTGGTATGAGACGATCAGAGTTGCACAGGGTACAGCAGCCACGTGTTGAGATTGAATAACCAGTAATAAACAGAAATATGCCAGACAGATATAGAAAATACAATGCTGAACCAGATCATGGAACAATTACACATAGAATGCCAGAAAACTGAGCCATTTTATTAATCTGAAAGTACATAGAGAGGAGTACAAGAAAATCAGAATGAGGGCACCTATCTTTGCTCAAGGCAAGTGAAGAATCCTCTCAGAAAACAGGAAATGGCTACTACAGAAACTGCATCCCAGCTGCTGGAAGAAACTGCCGTAAACTGCTGCTGCTGGAGTGAACTGAAGCTAGGGGCTGATCCCCTTGCTGGAATGAGCTAAAAATCTACAGATCACCTATACTCGCTGCTCCGGACAAAACCCAGAAACCGTGAAGCAAATGGACCACCTCCGAAAATCGCCCCCAGAAACCCTCCTCCTACAAAAACGCTGTGCCTTCAGGAACAGCTCAGAAGCTCAAGAAATATCCTGGCAAAAGGGCTGGATCTACCCACAAATCCTCCAGATGAGATGACCAACTCCTCAAGGCTGAAAACACTGAAAAATGCTGCCAGAACCCCACATAAAGACCCTACTCATCAGATCTGCATCCTCCCTGACTGGATCTGCGTCCTCTCTGCCCAGATCTGCTGGATCTGAGTCATACAAGGCTGGATCTGCTACTATCTCTCCAGATCTGCGTCCTACAAGGCTAGATCTGCTGCTAGCTCTTCAGATCTATGCTAGATCTGCCAATATCTCCTCAGATCTGCAACCTCAAAGGAATTTGAATGCGATGTTATCTCTTGAGATCTGGCGGATGCGCGATATCTCCTCGGATGCAACGATCTCCCCCAGGATCTGGTGCTGCCCCTCCGGATGCGCAGCCTACGAACCGGATACGCAAATATCTGCTCCGGATCTACAATCTCAATTTGGATCTATCCTTGTGCCTTGAATCCCGTCACTTCCTCTTCCTCTTTGGAACGGCGTCCTCACTCCAGCGTGCGTCTTCCTGCTGCTTTGGCACGTTTTCACCTTTGGAATCTGTATGACACTGAGGAGCTGCCATTCCTGACCAGACTCTCCACAGGCTACGGAAGTTGCCCAGAAGAATGGAAATTCAAATTAACCTTACTAGGGCGGGCACTCGAAGTCCCCCGAAGCTAAGGGTGAAACCAGAAATAACCTTACCGGGGCAGGCACTCGAAGTCCCCCGAGGCTAAGGGTGAGATCTCCGACCGGAGACACTCGTGCACTAAACAGTGCTGCAGACCGACTAAACAACCGGCGTGCTGAAGCAGACAAAAGTCTAGCTCTCCATATCAATATCAAAATATGCATGATCCAAATGAGGTGAGAACCTCTCCTTTTATAATGCCAAACTCCCTCCAAAACTTAACTCTCCTTTGACCTGCGCAGTTTACCTTAGGTCAGCCTGATGCCTCCCCCATCATACCCATGTGGACCCCCAAGGCCCCTTCTTTAAGTTACAACGTCAATCAACTAGGAAAGCACTTTATTTTATAAAGTGAGATGACTAAAGTGAGGTGACCCCTCTTATTTCTCACTTTATTTATTATTTCTGACTAAAGCGGCAAAATTAAACAAAAATGAAATATTCCAATTAGCAAGGCTAATTGGGAATATTACATAGGAATTCTATGTATGGGACTTTGTTGAGTCCACACCTAAAATATATTTAAAATATATATAGTTGAGGATTAGGTGGAGAGATTTTTGGAGTGAATTAAATTCATTATCTATGTATAAATATGAGTGGTTTTTGTGAGGAAAATACACTTGAATAGTTGAAGAGCTGAAGGGAGTGAGTGAGAATGTGAGTAGAGAGCAGGTTTCTACTTGCAAGCCTTCGGGCAACTGTAAAGGGCCAATGATTGGAAATCTAGCCAAGGAAGGAGATTTATGTAAGTATTGTGTGTGTTTAATACAAAATTTAATTTACTGAAGATTATGTCTCATTTCTAAGTTATGAGTTGTGAAATTAAAGTCCGTTGTTGATTGATTGATTGTGTGAGATTGCGCCTTAATTGTAATTGTGGTGCTCCTTCAACTTCTTGGTCCGATTTCGGGGAAGAAGGAGTGCAATATGAAATTTGTCAATTGCGGATTTGAAGAGCGCTATTCTTTTAAATTCTTGAATTATTTTCATATGCTATATAAATATTTGTAAAAGAATTCTATCTTGAATGCTGCCGCCTACGAAAATCTGACCTTTAGTAATTAGATATGATTTTCACAGTCAGAATACGAGAGTTCGATGTAACTTCCATGTTGAAATATAATGTTTCTATACTTCTGTAGATATGGAGGTATGGTTGAAGTAATTTAAAGGTGGAATAGCAGGATTAGATGTGAATTTAATCACGCACACGTGATTGATAAATCATCTTGAAACATGACAAATCAAGAGTATGAATCTGTGAATAGTTAATTGAAGATCAATTAGAAATGCGATTATATCTGTACAGTTGTATAGCGAGAAAGAAATGGCTTTGTATTAGAATTGAATGCTTTAATCCATCATTTGGTTATGATTTGCATACACTTAGTACTGCGTGGAAGATTCGATGAGATTTGCTATGTATTAAAGAGTGTAAGCGGTGTCACAACTTCAGATTACTGCGTATAACCCGTGCAAAGCAACTCGGTCTATTTACAGATTGACGCAATCCATACAGTTGTTAATTCGGTATCTGAAAGTTGTTTCACAAATTAAAGGTGGAGAAAGACAAGTTTTGAAGGTCGATTTTTGTACAGCAAAATCGTGGGGAATTATACTTTACGCAAGAATTTCTAAGTCACAGAGGAATTTTGCGTGCAGACTTGTGTATAAAGACGATGAAGCAATGGAAGAGGCGCAGTAACCTGCAGATGGTTTTCATTCATGAATTGTCTTGCAGAGTAAGATCACTACAGAACAAGGATGTGAGCGCTGGAATGTGTGGAAGCATATAGCGTTTTGGAAATAACGCTATTAGCATTATGAAAGTCGAAGAGTGAATGCGTTGGAATGAGGTTTGTTGTAACCAGCTCCAATATATTCAGAAGTCGTGTTTGCGGATCGCTACAGTTTGAGCATTGTTGAATAGACAGGTATGCAATATTGGCATGAGTCGAAAGGTTCAATTGTTTGTTTGGCCAGTTGAGTTTTGATTGTACAAGAATTGAATGAGCGTGATTCAATTTAAAAAAGACTTGGTCGTTGGCGACATTTGAAATCAAGTTTGTTTGAGAAATAATTGTATGGATGTTGGTAAAATATTATAGAATGAGACTTGCGTGAAGGCTGAACATTTAATGTGGATTTCAATCATAGTTTTATAACATGCATAAAATGGAAAAAAATTCTAGTGGTGGCAATCAAATAACTTTCGACATGAAATGTAAATTGAATGCTAGCAGGCTCAATATTATGATAAGCCTTGAGCTTAACTTTAAAGTTTGAGGGGTGTTATTTAAAGATTGGAAGTGAAATGGTTATAACCACTGTTTTATTTTGTAACTAAGAAGCTTCCGCATGAGATAATGTTGAGATTGCCAGACTTTCTAAGTTTTATCTGGGCAATTATTTGAGATGCATTTTGTATATGCATGTAAAGGTGAGATTCTGGGTATTGCAGGGGTTTCCTTGCATCATTTTGGTATCAGAGCAGGAAGGCTCTGTTGAAATTGAAGATGTTTGTTTTCTGAATGAGTGCAGGAAGTTGTTTTATTTGAATGTGTGATGAAAACTGAAAGGAAGATCATATTTTAAAATTGATATGCAGCAGTACACAATTGTAGTGAACAGGATTGCAGAAGTAAATGGAGGACAAGATCATGCAGGATCTTAAAGGTGAGATGATTTTATGATTTGGAATTATGATTGAAGTTTATGGTTGTAGACAAGATGACGGCAGTGAACCTGACATTCAGCTAAAGGCTGGGTAGGGAGGACAATTGCAGTGTCCTGAAGAAGAAGGTGAGTTGAAGAGATAGCCTAGAGAGAGCAGAGAGAGTGCTCAAGAGGTTCCAGAGGCAGTGAACCAATACTTACCAAAAGACTGAGTGAGGAGAGCTTGGTGAGGTAAGGGGCAGTAGGAGAGCTTGTTGTTGCAGATGCTAGTGCAACTCATGGTGAGTGAGAAACTCGTGGAGAATATCATGGAGGATCAGAGAAGAGGTTCATAGGAATGCCACAGAGGTGAGATGACTGATAAATTCAGAGAAAGAGAAATTGCAGTAATGAAGGTACAATTGCAGGTACTAAAGGAATGGATGCAAGAGCAGGAAAACCGGAATGGAGGATGGATCTTCCCACTGAAGGGAAAGAGAGTGATTTGGCAACCATTGCAGATGAAGTTGAGGCAAAGTGTGATTGCCTTATTGAAGAAGGAACTTAGAGTTCTTGAGCCAGAGATGGAATTTGAAGATTCCACATGCAGATCTGTTCAAAGGAAAGTGTTGGAGGAAGCGGTCAAGACTGAAAAGTCTTGTGGTTTTAAAAATAATGAGTTGTGTATGTTTGCAGGTACAGCATAGGGAGATGAGCAAGCTTTAGAGTTTGTTCAAGAAGAGTTGAATCTGAAGTCTGTTCAGATCGATGCTGAGATAGCAAGATCTCAGGAGGAAATGAAGACGAAGGAGTCTAATCAGAATATTGGTGCAAAGAGAGAAGGACCAGCTAATGATTGGTCGAGAGCTAGTGAAGGTATGCAAAATTGTGTAAAGTTTCCGAGTTCTACTCCTAATGAAATTGTTGAATTGTATAGGAAACTAGATCTTCAGAGAAGAGAATTGGAGAGACAGAGGACTTATGTACAGGATAATTTGCTGAGGAAACAAGGCGGAAAGGTCTTCATGAATAGTGTTTATGAAGCAAAGGATGGAAAAAAGGAGAGACTAGCTGACAGTCTCATGGTGAATGCAAATCAGCATGCGTGTAATAACGTGAAAGAGGTTGGAAAGGAACTGGAAAGCGGCCTCTTGATATTCTGGGAAGAAGTTGAGAGGAAGCTAGTGAAGATTTTCTGAGTCCTGAAGAAGACTTGGAGCTACAGAGAGAAAACTTGGTGACTGAATCAACAAGTGAGACCATTGGGTCTTGTGATTTTGAAGCTGACAATTTGATTGTGTTTACAGGTGATACAAAAGACAGTCCATCATTTGGAATTGTCTTAGAAGAAGAAGAACTGTTGCAGAAAGAAGATGAGACCGTGATGTCTCATAAGCAGAAGCTTGTTACCATGGGTGACAAGAAAGAGTTGGCTTGTCTGTATAGCCAAGAGAAGACTAGTGGACAAAATTTTGGAACTGCTACAGTGATAGAAGATGAGGCTACAATGTTTGAAGAACTTGATTTGATTGCCAAAATCAATCAAGATGATGATGGACAATTACTGAAGATTGTCGAAGGGGAAGATGAAGGTTATGCTGGAGTTAATTTGCAGCGTGTTGATGAAATGATTAAGAAGAAATGGCTGAAATGTTTGCTGGAGACATTTGAACCAGAGAAAGAAGTTGCAGGCATTGAAATAAATTTGCTTGAAGGTGATGAGCAAAAGAATGTTGCAGAGGGACAGGAAGTTTGGGAGGCAGCAACATCTATGGTGGCAGCTGAGACAACATTGACAGCAGCAACATCAATGTTGGCAGCAAGAAGAGCAGTGACAGCAAAAGCAGCTACAGCAACTAAAACAACAAAAATTAGAGACAACAGTAGGTTGGACAGAGAGATTGAAAGCATCAGAAGACTGATGATGAAGGTGTCTCAGAGACAGCAGACAACAGCAAGAAAGCAAAAGAATTTAAGCAAGAGAAAGACAACAGAAGATTGTGAAAGCCTAATCAGTGGGGCGATGCAGCATAAAGTGTGGAAACCTGGAGAAGAACAACAGACAGAAGCAGCGACAAGTGGGAAGTTGCAGCACAAGATATGGGATCCAGGCATACACAGATCCGAACACATGATCAGGCGATCATGTTTAATTTCAACCTTGGGAGTCTGATGCAGGAGCATCAAGGCCAATTTTCATTTTTAATATGTAATAAAGGGGGGTGTGACATTTTTATTATTTTATTAATTAATTTGTTATTTTAGGAGATAAATTATAAAAGTGAGGATTTTGTAAATATTCTTTTTATTAATTAAAAGGATATGAGAGAAATAGATTAGGAGCAAAATTAGGGAGTAGGAATTCTATGTATGGGACTTTGTTGAGTCCACACCTAAAATATATTTAAAATAGATTTAGTTGAGGATTAGGTGGAGAGATTTTTGGAGTGAATTAAATTCATTATTTATGTATAAATATGAGTGGTTTTTGTGAGGAAAATACACTTGAATAGTTGAAGAGCTGAGGGGAGTGAGTGAGAATGTGAGTAGAGAGCAAGTTTCTACTTGCAAGCCTTCGGGCAACTGTAAAGGGCCAATGATTGGAAATCTGGCCAAGGAAGGAGATTTATGTAAGTATTGTGTGTGTTTAATACAAAATTTAATTTACTGAAGATTATGTCTCATTTCTAAGTTATGAGTTGTGAAATTAAAGTCGGTTGTTGATTGATTGATTGTGTGAGACTGCGCCTTAATTGTAATTGTGGAATTGGCAAATCAATCAAAATGGATCGATTTCAGGGAAGAAGAATTCCTGTATAAGGAATTTTTCAATTACTGGTTGAAAGAGGGCGCTATTCTTTTTAAATTCTTGAATTGTATATGCTATGTAAATCTTTGTTAAGAATTCTATCTTGAATGCTTTTAACCGCCTCTGAAAATCCTGAACGCTGTCATTAGAATGCATGATTTTCACAATTCCGGGGAATACAGAGTTCGATGTAACTGCCCATGTTGAAATGTAGTATTTCTGCGCCTCTGCAAGTCTATGGAGGTATGGTTGAGTAATTTAAAGGTGGGATGGCATGATTAGATGTGAATTTAATCACGCACAGCAGTTGATACATCATCTTGGAACCGTGACAAATCAAGGTATGAATCTGCGCTGAACTCTGTTAATTGAAGATCGATTGAGATCGATTAAATCAGTCTATATCTGCTGGTTGTCATAACAGAAAATAGGCACCTGTGTTAAATTGAATTCTTTAATCCATCATTTGGTTATGATTTGCATACGCTTAGTACTGCGTGGAAGATTCGATGAGATTTGCTATGTATTAAAGAGTGTAAGCGGTGTCACAACTTCAGATTGCTGCGTATAACCCGTGCAAAGCAACTCGGTCTATTTACAGATTGACGCAATCCATACAGTTGTTAATTCGGTATCTGAAAGTCGTTTCACAAATTAAAGGTGGAGAAAGACAAGTTTTGAAGGTCAATTTTTGTACAGCGAAATCGTGGGGAATTATACTTTACGCAAGAATTTCTAAGTCGCAAAGGAATTTTGCGTGTAGACTTGTGTATAAAGACGATGAAGCAATGGAAGAGGCGCAATAACCTGCAGATGGTTTTCATTCATGAATTGTCTTGCAGAGTAAGATCACTACAGAACAAGGATGTGAGCGCTGGAATGTGTGGAAGCGTATAGCGTTTTGGAAATAACGCTATTAGCATTATGAAAGTCGAAGAGTGAATGCGTTGGAACGAGGTTTGTTGTAACCAGCTCCAATATATTCAGAAGTCGTGTTTGCGGATCGCTACAGTTTGAGCATTGTTGAATAGACAGGTATGCAATATTGGCATGAGTCGAAAGGTTCAATTGTTTGTTTGGCCAGTTGAGATTTGATTGAACAAGAATTGAATGAGCGTGATTCAATTTAAAACAGACTTGGTCGCTGGCGCCATTTGAAATCAAGTTTGTTTGAGAAAGAATTGTATGGATGTTGGTAAAATATTATAGACTGAGACTTGCGTGAAGGCTGAACATTCAATGTGGATTTCAATCATAGTTTTATAACATGCATAAAATGGAAAGAAATTCTAGTGGTGGAAATCAAATAACTTTGGACATGAAATCTAAATTGAATGCTAGCAGACTCAATATTATGATAAGCCTTGAGCTTAACTTTAAAGTTTGAGGGGTGCTATTTAAATATTGGAAGTGAAATGGTTTATAACCACTGTTTTATTTTGTAACAAAGAAGCTTCCGCATGAGATAATGTTGAGATTGCCAGACTTTCTAAGTTTTATCTGGGCAATTATTTGAGATGCATTTTGTATATGCATGTAAAGGTGAGATTCTGGGTATTGCAGGGGTTGCCTTTCATCAACTACCACCATGATGACACTCTTTCCTTCGGACTTAGGTAAACCTGTGATAAAATCCATTGAAATCTCCTCCCAACGTTGACTTGGAATGGATAAAGGTTGTAAGAGTCCCGGGGTCTTAATTGTCTCAACTTTATTTTGCTGGCAAACCAAAAATTCCGTCACAAACTTTTGAATATCAGATTTAAGGCCATCCCAAAAAAATTCTTTCTTCACCTTGTGGTAAGTTTTTAAAAATCCCGAGTGTCCTCCTAAAGGAGAAATGTGCAATTCCAGAAGAATCTTTTTTTTAGTTGGGAATTCTTACAAAGATATAAGCGATCTTTGTACCATATGGAATCATTTTTCCAACTAAATGTATCAGATGTACTAGGATCTTGCTGTAACTTTTGAATGAGTGTCCATACATCTTTTTCCTTCTTCCATTCATCTCTTGCTTTGGTTATCCAATCTGGTTGGATAATAGAAATGGCACAAAGCAATGCTTCCACCTCTTCATTATTTCTTGAGAGTGCATCTGCAACAACATTTAGCTTCCCTTTTTTGTATATTATTTCAAAGTCATAACCCAACATCTTTGTGACCCATTTTTTCTTCTCTTCCAAAGATAGGCTTTGTTCCAAAAAGTGTTTAAGACTATCATGATCAGTTTGTACCTTGAAGTTTCTTCCCATTAGGTAATTTTTCCATTTCTTTAGTGCATGCGGTATTGCTAACATTTCCTACTCATAAATAGGTTTCTGTAAATACTTTACTTTGATTGGACAACTTTCAAAAGAATTGGGTCTTCCTTCTTCCATTAAAACAACCCCAATTCCATTTCCTGGGGCATCACATTCCGCAATAAAGTTTTTTGTGAAGTCTAGCATAGCTAAGACCGGTGTTAGGCACATTGCCTCTTTAAGATGTTCAAAGCCCTTAGTTTCTTCAGGAATCCATGAAAATGAATCTTTCTTCAATAATGTTGTTAGAGGTGTTTCTATTCTCCCATAATTCTTAACAAACTTCTGATAATCCCCTGTTAACCCAAGAAATCCTAGCAACTGAATTATGGTTGAGGGGACTTTCCAATACTTAATGGCTTTAATTTTGTTAGGGTCTACCTTAAAAACCTCGTGAGATGCAATATGACCCAGATATTCGACCTCTTGTACTCCAAAGAAACATTTGGAGGTTTTTGCATATAGTTTTTTCTCCTAAAATAGTTTGATCACCCTGTCAACATGTTGAACATGATCCTTCCAAGACCTATTGTAGATTATTATATCATCAAAAAATACTAACACAACTTTTCTAAGGAAGGGTTTGAAAATGGAAGTCATCAACCCTTGAAATGTAGAAGGTGCATTGGTAAGGCCAAAAAGCATGAACAAAAATTCAGAATGACCCTCATGAGTTCGAAATGTTGTTTTCGGAATATCTTTAGTCTTCAATCTAATTTGATGATATCCTAAATGGAGATCCAACTTGGTAAAATAAATTGCTCCATGTAATTCATCCAATAATTCAGAAATCACGGGAATGGGAAATTTATCTTTAATGGTGAGCTTATTGACTCCCTATAATCGGACACATTCGCCATGATCCATCCTTCTTGTGTACCAATACTACGGGGGCGAGAGAAATAACTTTGACTAGGTTGAATTATACCCGCCTCTAACATTTTAAATCCTACGTTGATTTCGCTCTTTTGGACGTAAGGATATACATAAGGCACAGGTGTTTGGAGGAGCACTTCCCAGAATCAAAATAATAGCATGATCATGATCACGAATAGGTGGGATCCCATTGGGAGTTTCAAAAACCTTGGAATGATTGTCCAAGACTTTTTGGAGATCTGCAGAAATAGATGATTTTGGTGTTGGAAGTTCTAGTGACCATAATTGTGAAATTACACATCGTTGTTCTTTCTTTATAAGCTTTGTCATGAAATTAGAGATTATTATCTTTCTCGGCTTCCCTACAATAACCTGTAATTTGACTTCCTTTCCTTCTGAAAAAAATTCAAGAAAAGTTCTTGAAAATTAAAAGCTACCATCCCCAAAGATTGTAACCATTGTACTCATAGTACAACATCATCACCTCCCATAGGAATGGAAACCATTGGAATATTCAATACATATTACCCCATGGTTAGCTTGATATTATGGAATTTTCCAGAGAAATTTATAGTTCCTCCATTTCCAACCATCACTTGACATTCTTGTCTTTGAACATAGGAAACAATTGATCCTTAAGCTACACTGAATAAAATTATGGATGCTACTTTGAATCAATCAATACTATTACCTTTTTCTTCTTGATATGTCCTTATATCGAGAGTTTGAGGAGTAGTAATTCCTGCCAGTGCATTACACGATATGGTTGGATTCATTTCTTCCTCTTCTAGGGCTAGTTCCTGGTGTATATCCTCTTCTTGTTCATTTTATTCTTCCTCTTCACAATCTATGTAAAATAATTTCTTCTCAGCACACGTATGACCTTCAGTGTATTTGCTATCACAACTGTAGCAAAGCCCTTTTGCTCTTTTTTCTTCCAATTGTTGCGGTGTCAACCTTGTAGGTTGTGGAAATCTAGGCGTAGCAACACTTCCTTCTTTATAGAATTGAGTGGCAGGCTTCCTTGCTATCCTGTTGTAGCAAAAACCCTTTTGCTCTTTTCTCCCTGGTGTTGTGGTGTCAACCTTGTAGGTTGTGGAAATCTAGGCGTAGCAACACTTCCTTCTTTATAGAATTGAGTGGTAGGCTTCCTTGTTGCCATAATTTTACATTCAACTTTTCTTGCCAACTTGAATGCCTTCTCCGATGAATCAGGATCCAAAACACGAACTTCATGTTGGATGTTATCCTTTAGAGTGCCTATGAAGAGATCAATCTTGTGTTCCTCTGGAATATCGGTTACCCTTATATTCAATTTTTGGAAGTCATCAATGTGCTGCCCCACTAAACCCTTTTGTTTGAGATTTATCAATTGGCTGAAGAAGGTGTTTCTCTTTGTATCCTCATTATGTGCTATCATTTCCTCTGTAAAAATTGACCAAGTGACAATTTTTTTTGCGGGAGCAAAGCCATTAATACCATACAAATGTATTTTGTTCTAAATGTAAAGTCGCAATGCATATCTTTTGTGTGTTTTGCAGATTATGGAGATCAAAATATTGCTCTATCTGTAGTATCCATGTTACTGGATCCTTTCCATCAAACTTCCTCATATCCAATTTTGGAATATGGTGGTTCTTCCCACCGATATTAGATTTTATGAAATCATGATTAACATTTATTTTGTTCTCATCATGATTTTCCTCTGCTATCTTTTCACCATTAGGAAACATTTCTTGTATCAACTTTGTCAAACCTTCCATGTCTGCTTTTAGATCATTCTTCATGTTTTCCATTTTCTCATCGATCTTAGCTTCCATGTCATCCATGTTAGATTCCATACTGACCTCCATGCCATCTATCTTAGATTCCATGCCATCTATCTTAGATTCCACGCCTTTTTTCAAACCATCCATCTTAGTTTCCACGCCTTTCTTCAAAACCTCCATGTCATTTTTTGTTGCTCTTTGTGAGAGCAAAATTTGTTGCACTTGCTCTTGTAATTTTTTGTTGCCATTCTTCGTCTTCATGAGTCATAGTAGAGCTTTCTATTGGCTTAATGGGTGTTGAATTATTTTTAGGGGCCATTTTAGAATCCAATACTGATATCTATTCTACAATATGCCCTTAGAATCAATTCAACTTGATTCTTCAAACAAGACTTATGTAATTCAGGAAAAAAAAATACACACCTTTTACTTGCTTTTGAGGAGCTTGATATTGAAATTAAATTATCTCTATAATTGCGGAACCTCAATATCTGAAATTCAGCCCTGTAGTAGCCCTCTGAAGCTTCTTTCCAATGCCATAGGTCTGATATGATTTGGATTCTTCAAGACAAAGTTATGTCCAATCTCCCACAATGACCCAATTTTGGACTGGTTCAGTAGAGCGAACTTGTACGACTTGCCACGTGTCACTGTTTCATCCTTTGGCTCTAAAATTGATAGAAAAGAAACTACAGTCCATTTACTTGCAACAAATTTTTACAGCACTCCAATCTGATGCTCAGAGAGAGAGAGTTATGAATATTTTCCCATGATCACCTCTTTGAGATGAAATTCGGGAGCCTGACAAAGCACTACCTTCCACAGATCATATCTCCAAAAATGTTGCGAAATAAGGTCTGAAATTTTTTGACGAGTTTCCTCGGGATTTCAGCTTTGCACCCTAAAAATTTCAGATTTTGAACCTTAGTAGAAAAAAAATTTATAGCGCAAATTCCACGATGACTTGTTTAGGAGCCTGAAAAAAGACCTAACTTCCACAGATCATATCTCCGAAAATATTGCGAACCAAGCTCTGAAATTTTTAGAAGATCTTCCTCAAGATTTCGGCTTCGTACCCTAAAAATTTCAGCTTCTGAAACTTCATAGAAAAAAATTTATAGCGAAAATTCCATGATGACCTATTTGGAGCAGCAAAACCCTAGAATCCAAAGCTCTGATACCAAATGTTGTGTAACCAGCTCCAAAAATAGAAGAAAAGAGACATCAACGCCTTAGAAATAAGCCACTTCGAGGGGGAAACCTCCAATACATTACATAAATGAACAATTCTTGGATGATACAATTTACAAAACCTCCTTTCTATATATAGGAGTCCATGGGGCCATAATGTAATGCTAGTGGGCCACAATGTAATCCTAGCCGACCTAACCAAAATAATTTAAGGGCACAATAATAACAAAATGGGGGTTATAAGGGTACAATAATAACAATAAGGGGGTGACAATAACAACAATAACGGACTATACTAGTGATATAGGGACCTAACACCAACGGTGCAAATGACGCTTCAATCTGAGTTCGTATGAAGAAGTTAGAGCGAGTCAAAGTTTTGGTCAAAGTTGGACTTTGGCCTTGTTTAAGTGTTATGCAAATTGACCTACACCCAGATTGGAATACCTAGCTCCCGATATCGGGCGAATTCATGGGATCATTATTTTTTATGATATCCCCTATGTCGACAAAAAATGAATTGGTTGTTTTTATAACGAAAAAATAATATAAAAATAGGGTGGCAGGCTGCCACCCCCACATTAAAAAATATTAAAAGTTGTTGGGGGATGGGCCACCCCCAATGGACCTGCCACCTCGATGGTCAACACAACTCTGTATGGCAGTAGATTGGGTCGGTGCCGCATGGTGCGGACCCCGCCCACCTTTATTATATTATATCAAAACAGTACAAATGGCGCAACCAATTTTGGAGAGGCGAGATTTGATCCCTCAACCTCTCCTCTATTATTTAATTTAATTACCACTGCACCAATGGTGTGCATGTTGTAAAGTCCGCTGGTTCACATATATTTAATCTTGCCTTTCCACAATGCGTCGGGCTAGAGTAGCAACGAAACCTTGATTCCAGTAGTCCAAGAGAGGTGGAACCATGCCCCAGGAAATCTTGACGGGCATCAGAAAGATTCCCTGAGGTGCAGAACTTGCTGGAGTCTGTTTTTGACAAATTTTATGTCAATTTTACACCTCTCGGTGACATGAATTTGATGGTGATGTCTTTTTTTGCAGCCAGGCTCTTCAGTTTTTGGCCATCTTCAAGCTTGGAGGTATAAGGGTACATATGTAAATTTGCTTTTATAGATTCTCTTTTTATGCCACTTAATGAATGAAGGCCTCCCCACTGCTGAGCAGGGCCCAGAGACATAGTCCACATTGGACAAAATCTGTATTCAAATCATTGAGGTCTTGATCTCATGCATGTTATGTTCTATTTTCTCTTCGTTTTATGTGTTCATGTTTCATGGTTTTATGTGCTCGGTTATATGTAATTCTTTAATGCATCTATAAGCAAAAGATCTTGGATCAGGTTGTGGGTTGGGATGGAATATCTAGAGAACTATAATAGCTTGAGTCCCCTGGAGGCTGTGGGTAGAGATAACAGACTCTGGAGCCCTGTAACAACTTGGGAAGAGGCCATCCCAAAGTAGGATCAAAGGAAGATTGGATTGAAGACTTGTGTTACTACATTATTGTTACAGTGGATTTTGAACTCCCTATGGGGGTGAATCACTATGAGTGCAATTTGGGGGTGAGGCAAAGTACCTTTGGACTCCCTGTGTTTACAAAAGAAATTTCAGCTAGCTTGTGGCATTGAGGAAAGAGGTCCTATGGAATCCCTGGTTTAGTTGGCAGTTGGTGTTGTAATCCCTTAAGCGAGCATCCCCCTCAGACTCTATAATCTGGCTCAGTTGTGACAACTGCAAGTAAGTGTGGTTACAGTTATCTATGGTTGGGCGAAGAGTCCTTGTCCCAGACTCAATTTCCCTACAAGTTCAAAGATAAGTATTTCCTTATACTTGTTTATTTGTTGATGAATGTATAATGCATTTATGATTGTATTAGTTCTGGATTTTTGGGATTGCATTTGTGTTGTTAATGCTTGAACATGTGGTTACCCCTCTGTAGGGATATTTCACTAATGGACATGTCTAACATATCTATGTGTGTGTCACTTCTTTGAAATGGATGACTCTTATTATGGATTAAGTAAGTATGAGCTTCTAAAGCTAGAAATAAAATTGTGCGATTAAGCTTAATGATGTTGAGCACATAATGTTTAATGTATAAACTGTGTACAAAACCACATGGGAATAAGGACTATGTTATATTTCTAAGCTGAACCTTATTTTAAATAAAATGTTTAATTGTATTAAAAGCAACACATAAATAAATAAATAAAAATAGCAGGTCGTGATATAAGTCGTAGAAAAAGCCATAAGATATTGGAAAGAAGCTTGAAAACAATAGGCTCAGAGACCCTTTTATTTATATGAAATGGTTACATGAAGACACTCTACTTAGCAGGATCTACATTTACTTATAACATCTTATTTCCTAATTTACAAGGTGCCTTACCGCACGACAGACATTTCATTAGCATTGAGGGTTGTTTCCCTTGGGGCCAGATGAACCCATCAAATTTACCTAGACAGTCTTCAGCCTTGCATTCTCAGCAAGTTGGATATCTTTCATTGGCATCCTAGTGTCATTGGTGAGGCACTGAAAGTCTCTGCATATCACTATGGATTTGCTTACAGGATCGAAATGGATTCTGTCACTATCGGCATGTGGCAGACGAGGTGGAAGCCTCTTAGGAGCCCACGCTAAGCCCATGGTAGGAATGGTTGTCGGAGCACCTATGTCGACGTGTGGAATTCCTTGTCTGAGAACGAGAAATGAGGGGTAGCACCATGGAACGCCTTATTAAACCATTGGAGTAGACACAATGCCTTAGTGTTGATCTGGAGGTTTGTCAGACCTTTGAGGCAGAGGCACGATCAAGAAGATTGGCTTGATGAAGTCTATGCAATAGCAAAACTTGTTTTTGGGGCGATCACAGAGATCCCAATCTGAGACGTTGCATAAGGCAACACTGAAGTCCCTTAGCTAAGCCGTGGCGAGAATGAGAAGGAAAAAATTATTGTGATGCAGAGAAATCAAGCCTTGAATCTATCATAAAATATTGGGTAACCTTATCCTTTCGCAGATTAAGCCCTAGCCGTGGAGACCTTCTATTGGCACGGTTGATTTCCCCCTTATGCGATTGGTCGCAAGAGTGTTGACGTGGCCTGGAAGGAATACCCCAAAAGAATGGTTATAGGAAGAAAATGGAGTAATCAGGATCACGATAGAAGGGATACGCTGATGGCCACGCAATCCTGGTCATTATGTTATTAGTTGGGGATGGACCCACCTAACAAATCCTTTTTTTAGATTTACCCCAGAGTAGTCGTATGAACTACAGGCATAACAGAGCAAAGTGAGTGGCACAGGATGATGTGGCAGTGCCACCACATGCCCCAATCGAGATTTGGAGTCATGTAAGGGTATGACCAAATAAAGCATGTGACCCAGAGGTGGGAGCCCAAAAGTTTTACTTAAAACATTTCCAAGGGTGCAAGCAAGGGAGAGCTAGAAATGAAGCACAGGGATGATGTGGCAAGATGATGTGTGTTCGACGGTGTTGTTATTGGCTGGAGGGTTGTCCCACAACCCACATAATCTCGGACTCTTAGCCCAAAAGAATCGAAATAAGGCACAATGGAAATCATCGAGCAAGGCCTGGAAGGATGAAGTAAAAATGGGTATGTGGTCGAGCCCACACCATTGTTATCGCAATATTGGTCAGGGAATAGCCCACTTGCTGAGTTATCCTGATGAGACCACAAAAAAGATTAAAGTGGGAGGCAGTTGAAAAGTGTTGGGAGGTAATCAACAAGATGACATGGGCCATGCCACGTGGGCAGTACGCGCACATCTGGTTGGTAGAGAAGGGTCCCACCATCCAAGTTAGCCCGACGATATAACATCAAAAGAATAAGGGAGAGCAACAAAGGAGAAAGTTGGGATAGATCCAATGTGATTACGTGTCCCTATTTTTTTTCTATTGGTCGAGGAGAAGCCCCACCATCCACGCAAGCATGGTAATTGAAACTCGACATGAAGTAAAGGGAATTTTTGGCAGTGTGTCGAAAGGGACCGAACGGGATGATGTGGGTCAGCTGCATGGACATACAAGCAAGCTCGTTAGATCTCTCATTGGCGGAGGCAGGACCCACAACGAGGTTAGCCCGATGTTGTGTTCCCGACAGAATAAAGAGTCATCGCAAGATATGAGGAATCGGGATAATGTGAATCTGCAGTGGCAGTGATTGGAAAACAGGTTTGGGCCTATGAGGAGGAGGTAAGGGGGGCCCATTTTCCATGTAAGCACAATGCAGAGAAGTTGGTGGGTAACCAAACACTTAGTTTGGAAACCGTCGAGAGAGGGTAAATTGGGTGACGTGTCTAATGGGACCCACCAGGAAGGAAATTGGCTAATGTGGAGAGAAAAGGCTCGTTGGGTGTTCGGTGGGCATAGCACACACACACACACACATATAACATGGAACAATTAACGTGTCAGTTAAACAAAAAAAAAATTACCCCATTCCTCTAAAGGTAAATGAGGGGTCGGGTGATGTTACAAAGTGGTATCAGAGCATCCAGGTTCAACGCTTGGACTGGATGGGCTTCGTCACGAGCAAGTGATGATTTTAAAAATTGAATAATTAATTTTTTAGGTGTTAAAATTCGGTCTGAATTATTGATTATTGTCTTACTGGAAAACTTGTGCTAATGTGAAATGTTTGGTTGACAACAACTCAACAAGAGTAGGACCATGGCCATAAATATGTTGTTTATTCTTAATTATCACAATAAAAGGATTGACTGATTGATGCATATGATTTATAAATGTGTTTGCAAAGTAACATGGTTGTTTTGTCATAGCATAAAACCTCATGTCAGATCCATGAATGCAAGCTCATGGTCATGATTATGTGTTTATTTATATAAGTACGAGGGGTTTCCGTTGTGCATTATATTAGATATCATTTTTTGGGATTCAACTGTGTTAAGTAAGTCATTCATCTATGACCATTTCCATGAGAGGTAGTCTTAATTGACTAATTTCTCATGATTTTTTAATAGTCCACTTAGCACTCATTGCATCAGTTGATGCTCACAGGGGTGAAGAAGTGGGATTGAAACTAGTGAAAAGAATCACATAGTGTCAATCATCACTTCCAGGGATTGCACCTGGTAACCAAGACTTCCCGGGAGGTCACCCATCCCAGAACACCTCTCGCTCAAGCATGCTTAACTGTGGATCTTTCCCCACAATCAAGCCCACTTAGCTTGCTACCCCATTTTCAAAACCTTAGCAAGTATTGTGCCTCATGAACCATTCAAGTAGAGCTCCCTTTACTCTTTGTATTTAATTATGAAGGGTTTCCGCATTTCATTATATTAGATATCATTTTTTGGGATTCAACTACGTTAAGTAAGTCATTCATCTATGACCATTTCCATGCGAGGTAGTCGTAACTGACTAATTTCTCATGATTTTAGAATAGTCCACTTAGCACTCATTGCATCGGAAAAACTCCACAGTTAAGCACGCTTGAGCTAGAGGTATTCTGGGATGGGTGAGCTCCCGGGAAGTCCTAGTTATCGGGTGCAAGCCTCGGAAGTGATGATTGACGCTATGTGATTCTTTTCACTAGTTTCAATCCCACTTCTTCACCCCAGTGAGCATCACCCGATGCAATGAGTGCTAAGTGTATTATTTTGAAATGTCTAACAATGTGTGGTTGAAAACACATCACAAGCATCATAAAGTAGAGAACTTATAGTAATGATGACCGGAATGGTTGAGTACACTTTTGATCAATCACGACATAGAAGTGATGGGGTTAGAGATAATGAAGAAGACATATAAGTTGGCCAAGGGGGAGGGAATCACTCCCTAGACCGGATGGACACCCTGAGAATCTTGAGGGTTGAGGTGAGAAGCTTTAAGGTTGATAATGAGAAGCTAGTAAGAGCCCAAGAAAGGCAAGCAGAGATCAATGGATTCATCCTACAAAGTCTCTCGAATTAGTAGAGACAAAGGAAATATGAGTTGAGGGCCAGTCACAGAGACAAGAAAAGCCTTCATGACTTAGAGGAAAACACCAAGGGAGCAGATGGTGGCAGGTCAATAAAGAGAAATAGGCGAGGAAGTGAGGACATTATTCTAGGAGGTGAGCCTTTGAGCACTCCAAGGGGAGGAACTAGCACACAGATGCATTATTCGTGCAAACCATATAATTTTGTTGCCTAGAGGCACAACCATTCTCACCATTACCATCATCATCATTCAGGAAGCAAAGGAAAGGATCACATGCTTAAGGAGTTTAAGAAAGCCAAGCCGCCCACATTTGATGGGGATATGAAGAAAGCAGAGGATGTAGAAGCTTGGATATTGGGAATGAAAAAGTTTTTCAGAATACATGACTATTTTGAGAATATGAAAGCTAGAGTCACCACCTATAGCCTGAAGGGAAAAGAAGATATATGGTGGGAGTATTTGAAGAACGTTAGAGCCATTGTTGAAAAATAATTGACCTAGGATGAGTTTGAAAATATCTTTAGAGAGCAATACTTGTCTAAAATTTATTATGATAGTAAGGCAAGAGAGTTTTATGAACTTAGAGTGGGTTAGTTAACTTGTGGTGAGTATTTCACCAAGTTTATAGAACTATTGAGGTATGTGTCGTATCTCAAAGATGAAAAAACCAAAATTTAGAGATTCGTCAACAAATTTCTTATGGCATTCAAGGATAAAATTGAGTTGTTGGAACCCCAAACCTTGAAAGATGTTATAAAGAAGCTAACACATTGCTATGAGAAATAAAAACATAGGCATGATATTAAAATTAATTGGCAGGCTAAAAACAGCGTTGGGGACAAGAAGAATTTACCCAAGAAAAACTCAGAAAGGAAAGAAGGTAAGCACCCAAATCATACAAGAAAGTTTTAGCAGAAAGCCAAATGTTGCTAATAAGAAAAATATACAACAACTAGCATTAGCACAACCCAAGTTCGAAGGCCAAGAGTCGCTCAAGTGTCGAAATTTGTGGTGGGAACCACATGAGGTGTAACAACTGTGGGTTAAAAATCTATGTAATAAAGTTAATAAAGGAAAAATAAGACCAAGTTTATGGGACACATATTCCAAGTTGAATGTTGGGAAAAACATCCTAATGATTTTTCATTTGGTTTATTATGGCTATGGGAAAATGGAAAAGGCTTTGAAAAGGAAAAGAGGCATTAATTGGCATTTTATTTATGAAAATAAAGGAAATTAGGAGAAAAAGGAAGGTGAAATGTCGTAGGTTACATGTGAGGAGGAAAATGAAGATAATAGAGGCCTCAATGATAAACAATGCTTATGAGGATGAGTACACAACTTTTGTCAGTTCAGTTTTGGAGCCCTCTCTCTATTCTCTCTCTCACATACTCTTGCACGCTTAGAGAATTATTGGAGCACTCTAGCTTTGGATTAAGGAAGGACAAGAAAGAAAAGGGAAGCAAAGATCAAGCAAGGAAGAGATGGATCAGGCGGCTACAATGAGATTACTTGCAAGTATCAAGTTGCATGTATGACTTCCTTGATAGTTTTTGCATGCATGGTATAGGCATGTGTGTCTTTGGTTCTCTTGTTTTCATTGGCATGGGTTCTTCTAGGTGTGATGGTGGTTTTCTGCCTTGCCTTGCCATTTTCAGATAGCCATGGTGTGATGGGGTTTCTCTTACTTGTTGAGTTGGATTATCAGATTGTTTCAAAACTGAGTGGGGTGGTCTCAAGAGGAAACACGAGGCCTTGGATTCCATAGACCTGTGAAGGTGAGATTGTGGTAAAGCCTGATTGTGTATACCCTCATTGGGCCTCAGAATCCTCAACCGGTGAATGGCAAGATATACGGTAAAGCCTAGAGGGTGGAGACAAAAAAATTCCTCATGTTTTAGGTGGAGAGATCTGAAGGCATCCATGCTTGTATAGGGCTAGTGATGGTTGGACTGATATGTGGTGGGAATGTGGTAAATCTTGGTAGTGTATGTTTATTGTTTGGGCTTAGGAATCCCTTGGCGAGATTGCGGTAAATTCTGGTTGTATAGATGAGGGATTGGGCCTAGGAATCCCTTGGTGGATTGTGGTAAAGACCGAGGAATCCATGGTTGTTTTGTTGTAAGTCCCACATTCATGCTTTTAATATGGCATGGGGGTGATTAGATGAAAGAAATATTTGGTTCAGCCCAATATATGGCCGGGTAGTACGTGCAAGTCCCTGATCAGGTTGCATTTTGCATATGTTAATAAGAGCCCTTTCCTTCTTGTGTATTATGTGTAAATTTACCTATTATTATGTGACTATAATGGTTGTTCTATCATTGTTGATATGTTGGTTATATGCTAGTTATAAGCATGGTTTCATGACATATTTTAGTTATGGATCTTAACATGTTTTTACTGGTAAAAGAATGGCTATTGAATGCATGACATAATATATGTTATTGCAGCTATTATGAGAGGGAATTATACCTTCTTAGTTTTTTTCAAATAAGTATCAGAGCCTTATGTTCATATATGAATTTATAGCCTATAGATTACATGTTCACAATGTGTTCGGCGAAATGTCTGTCATGGTTAGGCTTGGTTAGGCCAAGTCTTGATCAAGTTCTGTGTTAGAGGCTTTTTCCTTGTGTCATTTATTATTTTGAAAAGTTTCATCAAGTTATGGGAAGTGACTTGGCGTCTAGCCCTGAAAAGGTGGCACAAATTTCGTGGTCTCAAGCACAAAAATGGCTGAAAAAACTGAAGTAGCACCCTTGCAGTGGTTATGCATGCGACTGAAGGTCTACAGTCGCATGGATGCAGGCTTGTGCATGCGATTGGGAGTCTAGATCAGTGAAAAGGCAGGTTAACTTAGGGTTTGGACACCTGGAAGGGTGGTTTAGGTCTTAAAGTTCTTGTAGTACCCAAGGGAGGTTAGTAAGGTTTAGGTTGTGTCGATTCCACTTCCTTAAGGTGATCTAGGAGGTTGAATCATATCATAGTAACTCTTTGTCACATGTTTACCCTAGTGGACCGATTAGCTTGGGTAAATTTTGGAGGAGGGCATTACATAGTGGTATCAGAGCATGGTTCAACACTTGGACTAGATAGGCGGAATGTGGTTGTCATGCATGCATGTTGTTTGTATATGTGCTTGTTATGTATGCATGGTGATGGTAATTATTACAATTGTGTTTCCATGTAGAAGTTGATGATGTTAATGTTGGGATATGTTTGTCATGCATGCATGTCGGTGGTATATGTATTTTTTATGCATGTTAATGTTTATATGGTTTTATGCATGTTAATGTTTATATGGTTTTATGCATGCATTTTCATGGTTGTGGTTATGCATGCATGGTAGGTCAGGCATGCATCGTGGTGGTAATTTTTTAGTTTTTGTCACCATGATGTTGTTGGTATGTTATGTTGTTGATCTGTTGGCTGAGATAGAGCAGGAGAACCAGATTATCAAAGAGAGTTTTCAGCACAAGACCATTGGGTAAGAACAGATCGTCATACAAGTTTATATGTTGGGCATGCAGGTATGTTGGTTAATGGTTGTTATAAGGATTAGGTTTATGTACATGCTTTTCATTCTATTGTTGTTATGGTTACATGCATGATGGATTGCAGTTTATCAGTGTGGTCATATGCATATGCATCAAATAGTCACGAATGATAGTAACTTGTTGTTATATGCATTGTGGTCGTACACATGATGATTATGGTTATTGAGTTAAGTTCTTGATGTTATATGTATCGTGTTAATATGGTTTGGCCTGTGCAGATGGCAATAGTTATGATATTCAAGTATGAGTCGATATAATTATGATATTGGGCCATACTAATATGGACTTATTTGTGTAAATGTGATAGCCTCCCCTGATATGCATTGATCTGAATGTGATCGAAATTAAGTGTTGAAGTAGAATTGATTAATTGCCATCAATGAATTTATTGTTAACTGAATTGCTTAATGTGGAAGACGGAAGGAAATGTAAAAAATTAACGACTTAAACCACCAGCATATTAAACATGAAATTACAACAGAGAACAAAGAAAAGAGACAACAAACATTGATTATGGAGTTTGTCCTTGGTGGACTATGTCTCCGGGTCCGCTTTCAAGATGGTCGTCTGCTTTATCAGGATTGATCCGAGGAAGTCTTTACATAGAAAATACACCAGATTGAATGTGCATGTAGGCACCTCTGGTCACTGACAATAGAAATCTTTCTCCTAGCTTTCCAATGCCTGTCTCTGTGCTCAAATCTGCCTCTGGACGACCAAGAAACACTGAAAAAAAAACTGCCTCTCTCTCTCCAAATCAGAATACAAAATCACTCATGTGTTCATGAAGAAAAAATCATGGTTTGAATAAGTTCTGCATCGAACTTCTCAAGGTCAAATTTGGCAAGTGGTTGAAGAAATCAAGGTGTTTGAGGTCTCGGTCTTGTCACAATGTGACACCTAGAAGATAAGTGATAAGGTAGTTTGATTTACACCTTGGAACAATTTAATACAAAACCCAAATTAGAACCTTATTTTATAAATAGGCGCTGACAGTCAGATCAATCGCATGGAGATTGAGCTGACATCTTGCATGTGATCAGGCACGGCCTAACCTCCCACTGACATCTTGTGGTCTAATCCCAACGGTTCCGGTCTATATTAAATGTCGATGCTTGTTCACAAGGTTGCGGTTATCCTGGTACTCGCATGGTCTATTCAACGGTTCGCGAAGGAGGTTGACTGTTGTGGCTAAGTCTCTGGTTTTTTCACATGGCTGAGGGCTCCGACATGGTCTAAGGCTGTGGTTTAGGACTGTGGGTTTTAAAATTTATTACAAAGTATTATTACATAGTCCTGAACCTTGTTTACACCATATTGCATTAGATTTATGGCGCTAGGTTTTTAGGTCTAGGTTTTAAACTTAGGTCTATTACATGTTAATTGCGTTAGGTTTTTAAGCCTTAGGATTTTAGATGTTAGGTCTTAGGTCCATCACTTCGATAGTTTTATTACATTTGTAAGGAGTTTCACCATAATATTTGACCATAGGTTTAGAACTAGGACCATTACATAATGACACCATTACATCACCATGAACATTCAACTCAACCATGAAAAAGTAACTTTCATCCGGAAAACAGGAGGACGAACTGAATGATCTGAAGACTAAATTGGACATCGGACAAACTGGAGCTGACTGGACCTCACTGTCGATCTACACTGAAGCAAGATCCTCCTGGATCAATCCTCTCCACTTGAAATCTTTTGGACCACAAAAGTTTGATTTAAGCAGACATCATGTGAGGGTACAACTCCCTCACTTTTCTGTTCTCTATCCACCTCGCCTTGCTCGGATTCATGCCCTTGAGTCCTACTCGAAGATATTCAACATCTCCTCATCTAGAAGTGCGAAATTTCCTGTCCAAGATGGTATCTTCCTGCAACTCATTCATATACTCAGGTTCTAAATCATCAATAGTAGGAATCTGTGTATCTTCCTCGGGATCAATGATCATCAGAGGTTCATACAACTTTAGTTTTTCTACATTCACAACTAAATAAATACACATGTAAGGAGGTAAATCTAATTGGAATGCATTATTTCCAACCTTTTCAACAATCTTGAAAGGACCATACTTGATGGGTTTCAGTTTCTTACCTTCTCCTTTCAACTTGTCTTTACTGATATACAACCATACTTGATCGCTGACCTGAAACTGATGATTGACTTGATGCTTGTCGTGGCGCAGTTTGTACTTGGCCCAACTCTTATCTAACTGATCCTGCACTACTTCATGTATCTGTTGTATCCATTGAATGAAACTAACTTCTTTGTTTGAATCTTCGTTCCCATCCACTTTATCTTCTTCACCGAACATGATGTCCATCGGTGACTTTGGTAGATACCCCAAACATGTTTCAAATGGCAATCCATTAGTCAAAGAATGTAAGGCTCGATTGTAAGCATGTTGCACATAAGTTAGAGATTCATCGCACAACTAAGGATGTTTACTGCAGTGACCTCGAAGAATATGTATCACTGTCTTGTTCACCACTTCTGTCTGTCTGTCAGTCTGTGGATTAAAATTTGTGCTCTTCTTCAACTTTGTGTCCATGAGTCCCCACAAAGTGGACCAAAATTCTCCTACAAAGTGAGTATCTCGGTAAAAATAATAGAAGTAGGTAACCCAAAATGAGCCCATACTTGTTGAAAGAACATCTGTGTCGTATATTCTGTAGTCACTTGTTTTTTACATGGAACAAGAATGCACATTTTGCTTAATCGATCAACCACGACATACATGTAATCATGCCCTCTCCTGGACATAGGTAGTCCTCCAAAAAAATCCATGGAAATGTTGTCCCAGGTTGCAAAGGAACTGGAAGTGGCATGTACAAACCAATATTTCTATTGCTTGGCTTGCTTGTCAAACACATCACACATCCTTTAATATACTTCACAACTGTTTCATACATGTGAGGCTAGTAACAATACCTTTGAATTTGCGCCATAGTCTTACTTATGCCAAAATAACCTGCAATTCAAGAAGAATGAGCTTCCCGAATAACATACGCCCTTTCCATCTGTGGTATGCACAACTTACCTAGATGATATAACAACCTATCATGAATATGAAAATTGAATTCTTCCACCTGAGTACCATGAGTTAGCGATTCATAAATATCTTTGAAATCAACATAAATACTATATTGTTCTACATAACTTTCAAGTTTCAATGAACTATTCTAAAGTACTACTGGAGCATTCAAATATGGTCTAGACAACATATCAACTACTTTATTTGTTACAACTTTCTTGTACTTAATTACTAAGTGAAATTGTTGAAGAAATCCCATCCATATTTAGTGGCGAGATTGTTGCAACTTAGTCTGTGACTGAAGGTATTGAAGTGGCTGATGATCTGTGTGAATGATTGTTTCCCTACCTATTATGTAGTGTTTCCATTTCTTTACACTTTCAACCAAAGCAAACAGTTCTTTATCATATGTAGGATCATTGATTACTGCTGTTAGTGTCAGAATATACATTCTGCCATCAGTTATCAATATCATTCCTTCATTTTTCATTTTAGGTGTCTCATTCTGAAAATTTTATATCATTCCATTAGGTCATGCTGAAAATTGTTCACTGATGGTAGCCTCCCTCAATAAAAATCCACTCTCCCTCAAAGAACCATATTTTTTGACTCAGTTCCATGTCTTATCAAGTATAATAACATCTATGAAAAACTCATTTCACCATGTTTTGTCTCAATTAAAAGTCAAACATGGAAATCAGGGTTCACAGTCTCATTAGGTCATTAGGGTTTTGTCTTTCAAGGTCCAAAATGCATCATTCCATCTCAATAAAGTGAGGAAACACAAGAGAGTGACTCAATGAAATTTTATTTCATCTACCAAAAGATCATCACTATGTACATATCATGTTTTTTAAGTTGTAATTTTGATTTCTATGATTTTAATATCAAAATGTCAATTTGTTATAAAATAAAAAATGTAATTTATTTTTTATTTCAAATGTAATTTTATGTTTTTTTATATGTAATAATTCATTCCCTAAGCTGCCAACTCAAGCACTCTTTCCAAACTGAAAGAAAAGAAAGTCAAACTCCATTAGCTGATCAACCTGCAAAAAAAAAAGTCAGAAAGTCAATGAGTATCCGTGTCAAAGTTTGAAAATTGAAAAGTGAACATAAGGAAAGTGGGTTTTTCAAGTTATAAATCAAATCCATTGGAATATAAATTCCCTCAACACCTTAAGAAAAATCCCATTTGTTTCATGCCGCCTTCAGCAATCTTTAGCAAAGGAGAAAATTCAAAATTTCAGAGTGTAACTGGGCGAAAATTGTTGATTGTTGCGCGTTCTCTAGGTCGCTGCGTGTTCAGCAGAGACACTGTGCATTTGGGGAGGATGTTGCACATTTGATCGAAGTTTCCAGTGAAAAATTGATGGTCCCTACGCATTCAGGAGGGATGCTACATGTTCAGCAGGTCACTGCACGTTCACCTAGGAAGTGCCAAAAACAGCTATGTCAGTCTGTCACTTCACCATTTCATGCTACATCTTTTCACAAGGGTTATTCAAAGCTTCATTTACCAGTAAGTGACCAAGTCACCCTCTCTTTGATGTATGATCTTTTCTTCAAGTCAATTTGAATCTACTTCTAAAGAAAGAAACCCTAATGTTTAATAAAATCTAATTCATTCCCTACAAACTAATCCCTAAACTTTCATACTCTCTCCCTCACATCCCTAAAAGCATTCTCTCATTTCCCAATCCCCTCATTTACTTATCCCCATTCCCTAAACAATATCATCCATAATAGCTTCAAGTCATAGGGTTACTTACCTAGGGTCCCTTCATATTACTATTTCCTTCATTTCCCAACACTCCCCTTCACTTCATATTCCTCCATTTCATTCCATCATCCCTAGGGTTTTTGACGCCAATTATGGCTAAAGAGGAGAATAGAAGTTCAAGTGAGGAAGAGAGACAGAATAAAAAGCCATATAAGAAGGGATGGAAAGTTATCAGACATGGACCAACAACTACTGGAGAGCTTATGGCATCTCCCCTCACTGTTTCATGCTTTAAGCATGTAGGCCGTTTCAAGTTTTGTGAAAAGGTGAAAAGAATCCGGTACCATCCTATGTTGACAAGATTGTTCATTTCTAATCTTCATGACAAACAGGTCACCCTTGTCGAGATCAATTTCACTATGTCCACTGACATTATTGAAGCTGCTACAGGGATCCCAAATGTAGGGGAAATATGGTTTAAACAAGGAAATATCAATCATTATTATTACGAACCATATCTTAAACCAAGGTACAAGAATGAAAAAAAATAATCTTTCCTTTCTCCAACCTCCTTGACAGATATGTCCCCATGATGAAAATCATCATGAAATACTTCACATGTGAGGGAAGGTTTTCTAGACTCTATTCCTATCATATCCGTCTCCTCATGCAATTCACTAGGGTTAGAATGCCTCATATACCCTATTACCTATACCGAAGCATTGATAAGATGGCATTTATTTTGCCCAAAAGAGAGATTATGATCATCAAATGCAAAGTCTCTTTCAACACTCCCTTATCAAAATGATAGTCATGCATAAACTTGATCAGTTAAACATTCCATGGGACACCTTCATATCCAATGAGATTTTCACTGCTTTACCTACTCAACATGGTCAAAATTGAACTTCATCAACCCATCCTTCCTCATATATTCCTCCATATCAACCTACTGTTCATACATCATTACCAAATCAGATCCCTTCACCTCACATTGATCCTTCTTATTCACCTTTTTATAACCCTTCATCATCATCACATCATAACTTCGAGTCATCAAGCAATAATGAGGACATTGAGGAAAAATGGGCTAGTTTGGCTGAGGCTGAGCCATTGCCCAAAACTTACCAGAGAGGCTATATGCATGTGTTTGCTTCACTTGGAGTGAAAGGGGTCATGCCTTCTTCATCAACACAACATGTAGATAAATTTAAGTAATAGGTGATAGAGCCAGTCATTCATGATGAGAAGGACAATCATGAGACATAGCAAGAATTTCAGTTGATTGACCTAGGTGAAGAAGATGAAGGCAAAATCACCAATGTAGTAATCAAAGGCAAAGAGGCTAAGATTAGTGAGCTCGAAGCTAATCTTGAGAGGGCCAAGTATGTGATTCACTTCCTTGAGCATGAAAACTAGCAGTTGAAAACCAAACAGGTCATCAATGAGGTGAAATGCATCAAAGCACAAAAAGAGGTAGAAAAGGCTAAAGCCTTGCTTGAGGAAACATTGGAAAAGTTTGGTGAACTTGATGATGATGAGGATCAGCTTCAAAGAAAGAGACCTAGGACTAGAGGGATGAAAAGATCTCTATCCCTAGAGAGATAAAGGGAAGCTGACCTAGCAGACCAACTAAATGAACAACTTGCCCTAGAAATCAGCAAGAACAGGGAACCATGGCTTGATATAGCCAATCTACATTTGGAGAAGTTTCTAGAGAAGACCAACAAGGATAATGACCTGTTGAGGACAAGGGTCAAACTTCTTGCCCGTAAAGAGAGAATTGCAATGGTCAAGCTCAAAAGAACCAATGCTAAGATTGAAGTTTTGACCAAGAAAGAAGAGAAAGAGAAGTTGGACATACTTATTGAGGTGTCACTCCATGCCTCAAACACTTGATGAGAAAGTACCCTGACAATTTTGACAAACATTTGGCAAACTTAGAATTTTGTTCATTTCTGTGTTTTTAAGGATATTTTGCAGACAAAAAATTTTCTAAACGCGTAGCGCCTTAGACACTACAATATTTTTTGGAGCATATAAAGGAAAAATGGCCAACACCATCATATTTGTATTGACGAGGAAATCAACCCTGTGAAGTTTTAGAGTTTTTGGAGGAGAACTAGTCCATCAAAAAGTAAAAAAACCATCAAAATTTCATGTTTCTGCCTCAAAATTTTCCTGGTCACTGCGCGTTTACTAGTCTTGGGAGAAGTGGTTTTTGACAGGGAAAATGGGAACCATTTTGAAAACTAGAGGTAGTTATGGAAATCAGACTCAAAGGGATTTCCAACGAAGCATCATGGAGAAAATTTGGACACTGGGAAGGCACTCAAATTCAACCTTGAAAAAAGGTCATTTTTTCTGCCTGGACGCTGCGCATTTTACAAGGAAATTGTGTTTTTGCAGTCTACATAAATTTTATGAGTTTCACTCTAGTTTTGACTTTTACCTTCGGAAATGTTGAATTTACCTATGTAAATAATCAAGATGAATGTCATTATCATGTTATTACTATTTATTAGGGTAAATACATTAGGTATATCAAGCATATGAGGTGTAACGAATCATTTCACTTGAGATACGAATGAGTCACTTTTGTCATCCTATAATCTAGCTATCAGTTCAAATTTTTGTGTAATATCTCCGTCACCTCATGGATTTGACCCCTGAGGATGAGTGGAGGTGGTTTTCATGTCTATTTAGCTCATTTTTTCACATGATTCAAAGGTTGGAATCAGTTTCATTTTGCTAGTTGATCAAGGGAACTTGTAATCAGTTTTGGCCAAGCTAATAAAGAGGAGTTGCAGCTACAATTATGGGATATCTACGGTATTGACTGTCTTTCATTGTTTCTTCTTCTGTCAAATTTATTTGAATGTATTGTTAATCTTCACTTTCATGTCTATGTTATGATCTTTAATAAGTGTGAAATTCAGAATAAATGCTTGCACATGCTCTTTTTTGGGTAACTGATCATATTTTGTTTCATTATGTTATGTCTGAGAGAAATACATCTCTTATGCTTCCCTCAGCCTCCTTACATTTTCTAAACCATTCCATAACCATTATCTTCAAGTGATTGGTATTATACCTACCTTGCCCCATTCATCCCTGCAACCCTAAATCTATTGCCCTGACTTAGCCTTTCCTTGAACTAATTCCATTATCCACTGATTTACCCAACCAAAACCAAATCAAAACAAACCCTTGCACTCATTACCTAGCCTAAAACCTTAAATTTCTCCAGCCCTCCTAGCTGTGACGCTTTTGGAGAGAGCCCTCTCTAGTTTGATAGGGCTAGCTATCAAGTCAAAAGCTTGGTTTTTGGTTACCTCTATTGGGATTCCTTCCTCAGCCTTGGGAATCTAGTGGAGTGATAACATATTGGCATCGTTTTCGGGGAACGAAGAGACAAAATTTTCCCTGGGTTTACGAAAAATATCAGATATGATTGTTGATGGTGAAAAATGATCAGGCACAAGAAGGTTGTGCATCATTCACCTGGCAACTCTAGCATCGAAAATACCAAAGAATTCTCATGGCGACTCCACTCTTCGAGAACCGGTAGCCTGAAGAACTTCATGGTGAATCACTGTTGTCAAAATGGATTTGATTGCTCAAAGGTATGCTCCTATGAAACGAGATAGTATTACTAGTTTTCCAAACCGTATTCCTTATATAGATTGGCAATCAGGGCTGTCAAAGTTTAAGGGTCAAGACGGTGAAGATGCTAGTTTGCATTTGGTCAAATTTCATTTGCATATTCATAGACTACATATTGAGTTCCCTGAAGATTGTCTGATGAAGATGTTTATGGCTACCTTGGAGGAAAAAGCGAGATCATGGTATGAGGATCTACCATTTGCTAGTTTATATTCTCTAAAGGACTTTCATTCATTTTTCTTTAAACATTATCAAAGCTCTAATTCTTCCTTGTCGATGATTTATAGTTGTTGTGAGATCACTGATAATTTCATTGAGTTTCTTGAAAAATTTGTATGGGGATGAATAATGTTTAGATAATGAGATCATAGAATCCCTTCATGATTTCTCTTCCCAACAAGAATCAACAGTTTCCTCCTTGAATGAAGAGATCCTTGAGCCTTTGCATGAGAACCCTTTTCATCACAAAAAAGAATCAATAAATGCCAAATTCCGATCCTGAAAATGAAAATCACCAAATCAATGTAAATTGCTATAAAAATCAGTCTTCTCCTTTGTCTAAATATGAAATATATCAGCTCATAAAAAATCATGTTACAGTCCAAGCAAATGTAGATTTGCATCTCTTACAGTGTTCACACAGTCAAGAATGTGTGAGTGAAGCATATTCCATTATTGAAAATGAAAGTCTGGGTTTGAATGATGATATTCATGAGACTGATGAAGCCATACAGAAAGTTATTGTGAGTAAATCGATTTGTGATGGTGATTTCCTGCAAGGAGATCAACTAGAAGATACTGTTGTCTTTCATGAAAATGATAGGGCCATCATGTTTGTTAATATTGAAGAATGTTTCTTATTTAAGGATGACTTAGAATATGAATTTGAGGATTATGAGCCTAAGAGAGACAGTGTGCCAGAGAAAGAATTAGAGTTTCTCATGCTTCAGGAATTTGCAGCCAACACTCAGGTAGCAAAAAGTCATACTTCCCTATGCTCTCCTATAGATCAACAACCAAGTGTTCTTTCATATCAGAATGAAGAGTGTGCTTGTGTTTTTGTTGAATCTCAAGACAAGGTCACATTCCATATTTTTGAAGATCCTTTTACTGATTTTATACAGTTAGCATGGAAGATGTATTTTCTTGTTTTCATGGACTAGAAGCACATGTTCTATAATATCCATGTTTAGGGTGGGCCTTGCCACGTGTCCGGGGTCTGTGTAATGAGGGGTTGTTTAGCTGCCGCCCTCAGATGCTTCGGTGGGCTGTTTAGCCCACCCTTAACGCACTAGGTTGCTGCCCTCACTAACAGATCGGCCTTTTGGTGTAGTGGTTGGGCCTTAGTGGTATCGGAGCCGAGGTCTTGAGGTCGAGACTCGCGGAGTGTGGTGGGCTGTAATATCCCTTTTTAGGGTGGGCCCTGCTACGTGTCTGAGGTCTGCGTAATGAGGGGCTGTTTAGCTGCCACCCTCAGATGCTTTGGTGGGCTCTTTAGCCCACCCTTAACGCACTGGGTTGCTGCCCTCACTAACAGATTGGTATTTTGGTGTAGTGGTTGGGCCTTAGCTGTAATATCCCCAAATGGGATATTTTCCTAAATTTGCATAAATCAATCTAAACCCCAAAATATGCCATAAAATCAACAAGCATTTAAAAGAAGATTTCCATGTAAAAATTAACCACATAAAATACTGCAATCCAATACCACATAGAACAGGAAGAATCTCAGCTTTTATTATAAATAATAAAAGGGTTTACATATAGATATGACCCAGAAAGAGCTGATATGGGACTGGCCAACAATACAATCTGTTGCACTGCTACACGACGATGGCCTCCAAAACTGAACTGCTGCACTCTCCCTCGGCAACAGCTACCACTGAATCCACTGAAGCACCTGTTGAAGATCTGAATGATCCTCACTCCAATATCCCTGAAGCTCTGTGAAACTTCTGAATGAAGCCTCCTCAAGGAGAGTTGGGTTTCTGTCCAACACTCACAAATCACCTGAGGGTTTCCGTCCTGGGGCTACGGCTAAAGTAGAGAACCACGTCTTAAACCTCTCATACAATAAAATGATATGATCCAAAATATATCCCTCAATTGCCTCCTTCCTTTCTTTTATAGATCTCTTGGAGCCTTCTAGAGCCTTATTGTAATATTATTTTATTCATGGAGCACTTTTCCCTCTTATTAAAATATTCCCTTTTTAATGCAGAAAAGGGTAAATCGGCTACCACGCCTCCTCCGGTCACTCAAACTCGCGTCCAATCATCCCATCATGTAGGTATCCTTGTCCCGGTTCCAATGAGTTATCCAACTAAGGTGTTCTATAATGTATTCCTCCCGGAAAGCCACCTTGAGAGTAATTAACTGAGTTAAGCCCAAAAATAACTCAAATTTCCGAAAGTTGTCGAAATGCACCGAAACGAAAGGCAAGTTGCTCAGATCATGGAATACATCAAGCGAATGCCACCGAACATCATGGAAACTCCTCAAAACTCCTCCAAAAATCCCTTGAGCCCGCCGATAACACCAATCTGCACCTGTGACCTGTCTGCTCCTAACTCTGGAAGTACAACCTAACCCTGTCATAGGTGACACCAAAAAAGGGAATATATGAAGCCATACATAAATTTGTTGTGAGTAAACCGATTTGTGATGATGATTTCCTGCAATGAGATCAACTAGCAGATACTGTTGTCTTTCATGAAAATGATAGGGCTGTCATATTTTTTAATCGTGAAGAATGTTTCTTAGTTAAGGATGACTTAGAATATGATTTTGAGGATTATGAGCCTAAGAGAGACAATATGTTAGAAAAATAATCAGAGTTTCTCATGCTTCAGGAATTTGCAACCAACACTCACATAGAAGAAAGTCATACTTCCCTATGCTCTCCTATAGATCAACAACCAAGTGTTCTTTCATATCAGAATGAAGAGTGTGCTTGTGTTTTTGCTGAATCTCAAGACAAGGTAACATTCTATATTTTTGAAGATCCTTTTATTGATTTGCTACAGTTAGCATGGAAGATGTATTTTCTTGTTTTCATGGACCAGAAGCACATGTTCAGTAGACACTTGGAGTGACCTAGTTTTTGTTTTTTCTGCCTACTCGAGGAAAATGAGAGTAGAATTTCAGTAAGTATCCATTTTCTGGATTGGTTACACTGGAAGGATCACTTCACATGATTGTAAATATGTCTTCAGCAAGCAGGTGGTTATCATCAGGATTTGAAGCCCTCAAGTCTCGGTGATGTGCTACCATCAATAAGTTTGCATTAGGGTAAGTTTAGTTTTTGAGTCTTTGTTTCAGTCAAGTCAAGTCAAATTGAGTCAATTTCATTAATTTTGTGTCATTTAGTTGTCAAATAGTTAGTCTTGAATTTCAGTTTCAGTTATTTTTTGACCGTATTGGCCCAATGGAGAAAGCACTGATCTGCACAACTCAGAGATCTGCGGTTCTTGACACCTCTTTCAGAGCTGCCATCCCCAATAAGGCCAATGTTAGTGTTAGAATATACATTCTTCCATCAATGATCAACATCATTCCATCATTTTTCATTTTAGGTGTCTCATTCTGAAAATTTTATATCATTCCATTAGGTCATGCTAAAAATTGTTCACTGATCGTAGCCTCCTTCAATAAAACTTCAGTCTCCCTCAAAGAACCATATTTGCTTACTCAATTCCATGTCTTCTTGAGTATAATAACACCTATGAAAAGCTCATTTCACCATGTTTTGTCTCAATTAAAAGTCAAACATGGAAATCAGTTTTCACAATCTCATTAGGTCATTAGGGTTTTCTTTCGAGGTCCAAAATGCATCATTCCATCTCAATAAAGTCAACAAACACAAGAGAGTGACTCAATGACATTTTATTTCATCTACCAGAAGATCATCACTATGTACATATCATGTTTTCTAAGTTGTAATTTTGATTTCTATGATTTTAATATCAAAATGTCATTTTGATATAAAATAAAAAATGTAATTTATTTTTTATTTCAAATGTAATTTTATGTTTTTTTTATATGTAATAATTCATTCCCTAAGCTGCCAACTCAAGCACTCTTGCCAAACTGAAAGCAAAGAAATTCAAACTCTATCAACTGATCAACCTGCAAAACAAAAAGTTAGAAAGTCAAAGAGTATCAGTGTCAAAGTTTGAAAAATGAAAAGTGAACATAAGGAAAGTGGGTTTTTCAAGTTATAAATCAAATCCATTAGAATATAAAAGCCCTCAACATCTCTAGAAAATGCCCATTTGTTTCATGCAGCCTTCAACAATCTTCAGCAAAGGAGAAAATTAGAAATTTCAGAGTGTAACTGGGCAAAAATTGCTGGTCGATGTGCGTTCAGCAGAGATGCTGCGCGTTTGGGGAGGACGCTGCGCGTTTCGTCGAAGTTTCCAGTGCAAAATTGTTGGTCACTGCGCGTTTAGGAAGGGTGTTGCATGTTCAAGAGGGGCACTACGCGTTCAACAGGTCGCTGTGCATTCATCCAGGAAGTGCTAAAAACACCTCTATCAGCTTGTCACTTCACCATTTCATGCTACATCTTTTCACAATGGTTCTTCAAAGCTTCAATTACTAGTAAGTGACCAAGTCACCCTCTATTTGATGTATCATCTTTGCTTCAAGTCAATTTGAACCTATTTCTAAATAAAGAAACCCTAATGTTTAATAAAATCTAATTCATTCCCTACAAACTAATCCCTAAACTTTCATACTCTCTCCCTCACATCCCTAAAAGTATTCTCCCATTTCCCTATCCCATCATTTCCTTATCCCCATTCTGTAAAAAATATCATCCCTAATATCCCTAAGTCCTAGGGTTAATTACCTAGGCTCCCTTCATATTCTTGTTTCCTTCATTTCCCAACACTCCCATTCACTTCATATTCCTCCATTTCATTCCATCATCCCTAGGGTTTTTGACACCGCTAAAGAGGAGAACATAAGTTCTAGTGAGGAAGAGGGACATAAGAAAAAGCCATATAAGAAGGGAGGGAAAGTTATCAGACATGAACCAACAACTACTAGAGAGCTTATGGCATCTCCCCTCACTATGTCATGCTTGTTGAGATTCAACAAGAAGATCCTAGTGAAAATTAAGCACCTACACTAGGATGGAGCCTCAGGCTATTTGTAGGTGGAGGTCTATTTCTAGATGCATGAGAAAATTATAATTATAGATGATGTATATTTATAGATGGTTGAGAAAATTCTATTTATAGATGATGGTCTATTTATAAATGTATGTGTGATTTTTGTTTATAGATCGTATGTCTATTTATAGATGCACATCGACTATTATTATCCCTTAATAATAGTTGGATAATAAACAATAATCTATTCTCAATGAGCACTTGGAAGTAGTTAATTGAAGTGGAGAATCAGTTAGCTATAGGAAATTCGAGTTCAAAGGTTGGTTGGTGGGACAGGAAAGTGGACTTACTTTTAACTGAGTGATTCGAAGTTGTAACAGAGTTGGAAGTGTAGTTATGAAAGTTGTAAAGTAGTTTAACTCAGTTGTGCTAGTTGTAACTGAAGATACAAAAGTGAGAGATCAAGTGAATTAATTATTAATTAATTCACAATCAGTGGCCTCACATGCAACTGAAGATTTAGTACTATTAACTCCATGCATGTCAGATCTAGTGGAGACCCAGTTGAGATGTAGGTGAAAGGGACAGATTGACTATCAATTGTGACATTATCGGTTGCACACAAGAAACCACACACACATTCAATGTGACTATGAGGATTGTGCAATCAAGGTAGGCAAGATTCATTCATTCAGTGGTTCTTTACCATCAGGGATTGCGCAGTGGAAGCAGGTTTTCTGGAGACAGTAAATTGGCTAAGGAACTTGCCAATTTTTGTATGAAAGTGTGAGACAGTTAGCTATCATACTGAGAGCTCTTGGATTGGAGATTTGTATGTAATTGTTTCATGATCCATGATATAATACATAATAGAAGAAAGTGGGGTTTTTAGCTTTATGTTTTCCCGGTAAATTATCTGTGTTATGTGTGATTGATCTTTCTTCATGATATTGTGATTGGCGATTGTTGTTCAAATTCCACAAAGATTTTGTAGAAGCAATTCTATATTTAACAGTGGCATATAATTGTTAGATTAGGAGAATCCAGGAAATACATATTTTGTATTAAATTTCTACATGATGATGAAGAGGATTGTGCTTTGGCTGCCAAGGTTAGGAAAGGGAAGGGGCAGAAATTCCATACAAAATCCGAGTCTAAAGGCAAGAATCTGTATTTGTCCAAAGTGAAGTGTTTTCACTTTCATGAACATGGGCATCTCGCTACTAATTATTCGCAGAAGAAGAAGAACAAGAAGGCTACCAGAGCTGCAGCTGGTGAGTCCCTTGTCTCGCAATTTGAACTTGAATTCTCCTTGATCGCATGCATGGTGTCAAGTGCATTGGGATCAGAGTGGTATTTGGATAGTGGCGCTTCCTTCCACATGATGGGAGATAAGAAAATTTTTTGTGACTTGGAGGAGAAATATCTCCAGATGCATATGGAGTTGCGTGACAACGGACGATACAGTGCGACCGGGATTGGTACCATTACCTTTTAGAGGAAGTCAGGTAAACCATTTCAATTGAAAGATATTATGCATGTTGCAGGTCTGAAGAAAAACTTGGTCTTAGTCGCAATGTTGGAGGACAGAGGCTATGACGTTGTTTTGAGCGATGGAAAATATTTCCTACGACATAAAATAACGTGTCAAGCCAAGAGGATAGGGATTCGAGTTAAGAATATCTACAAGCTGAAGGTAGATGGCTGCGCTGCCACGATGGGCAAGGCGGAAAAAGTGGTGAGCCGGGATGAGGGTGAATTATGGCACAGGCGATTGGGCCATCTTCATCATGGAGCCTTGAAAGTCATGCATCAAATATCTACTGGACTTCCAATGTGAACACTTTCTCAATTAGATCAGTGCAAGGGTTGCACCATGGGGAAGTATGTAAATTCCACCTTTCATGAAAAGGAAAGCCGTGCTTCGGTGATCCTGGAGAGAGTTCACATAGATGTGTGTGGACCATTCTCGGTTGCTTCAACAAAAAAACATAAGTATTATGTTATTTTTGTTGATTACTTTTCTCGTAAATGCTGGATCTTCTTCATGCAAAAGTATAAAACATTCTCAAAGTTCTGTGAGTTTAAGGCATAGGTGGAGAAAGAGTCGGGGAAGCAAGTGAAGGCTCTAAGGAGCGATAATGGTGGAGAATACATCTCTAACGAATTCAAAGACTTCTGCAGCAAAGAAGGAATTCAAAGAGAACTCGTAGCGCCTCATAACCCACAACAAAATGGGGTCGCGGAGAGGAAGAACAGAACGATCGTGGTTGTAGCATGAGCAATGTTGCACAATTAGGGCCTACAAATGCATTTGTGGGTAGAAACATGCAACACTACGGTGTATGTGCAAAACCATTTTCCTCATAGAGTACTTGGCATGAGTACACCTGAAGAAGATTTCACTAGTAAGAAACCGGATGTTTCACACTTAAATAGTCTTGGCTCATCTGTTTATGTGCATGTGACGAAGAATGCCAAGAAGAAACTGGAGCCGACTGTTGAAGTTGAGATATTTGTGGGGTACACAGAAACACCCCATAATTATCGTGTGTATTTTCCTAACAGTAAGATGACTGTTATGCGACGAGATATAAAATTTGATGAGGGGAAAGCCATGCGGTTGTCGCTTGAGAGGGAGCAAGACTTGCATGTGGAGGAGGAACTGTTGGTTCCCAAAGATGAGTCTCTAGATGTGGATCAGCCACAAGATGAGGTTCATGGAGTGGAGAAGTCCACCCATGCAGAGCCAAACATCAAAACTGGTAGAAGGCATACAATAGAATCTGATAGGCTGAGACTTGACGCTACGCAGAATATAGGAGCACCTACTTCACAACGCAGACAAAGACAATCTCCTCACTGATTTACTGGATACATGACTCTCATGAGCAAATGTGTTGTGACTGAGCCATCTTCTTTTCGGGAAGCAGTGTAGGAGCCCACATGGGTATATTTAATTGTGGAGGAGTATGACTCCATTTTCAAAAATAGTGCTTGGGAATTTGTTCCAAGCCCTGTTGATAAATCAGTGGTAGGTTCGAGATGGATCGACAAGGTAAAGCAAGTTGTTGGGAGTGTTGAGAAATACAAAGCCAAATTTGTGGCCCAGGGCTTCTCACAGATCAAGGGGATAGATTATGAACAAAACTTTGCACCTAATGTTATTATTCCATAAGGACCATCCTTTCTCTCTCAGCGCAGGTGGGTTGGCACATTCATCAGATGGATGTGAAGACTGTGTTTCTCAATGGGATCATTGAGGAAGAGGTGTACATAGAGCAGCCTAAAGGATTTGAGATCTTCAACAGTGAGTCACATGTGTGCCGACTCAAAAGAGCGTTGTATGGGCTAAAGCAAGCACCCCGTGCTTGGTACACTCGGATAAACATCTATTTCACCGGACTTGGATTCACCAAAAGTGAGGTGGATGCAAACCTATACCAAATTGTGGTGGAGGGTGAGATTTTAATCATTGTTTTTTATGTTGATGATTTAATATTGATTGGTGTTGAGCAGCTGATACACTCATGCAAGGAGGACCTTGCAAAGGAGTTCGAGATGAAGGATATGGGCCTCCTTCAATATTTCCTTGGATTGGAAATATGGCAACGAGAAGGTGAAATTTTTGTGTCTCAAGGAAAGTATGCAAAGGAGATATTGGGTAAGTTTCACATGGAGGGCTGCAAACCTATGGATACTCCTCTTCCAAGAAATAGGAGGAAAGAGGATGCTACACCTGGAGAGGTAGTGGATGCTACTGTTTATCGATAGTTAGTGGGTTTGCTAATGTATCTAGTGAACACGAGACCAGAAATTTGCTATGCGGTTAACCAACTTTGTCAAGCGATGGTTAAGCCTACCAATCTTTTTTGGAAGGAGGGCAAGCATGTCCTGAGATACCTAAGGGGCGCATCTGAGTATGGGTTATGGTATAGACAAACAGATGAGGTGAATTTGCATGGCTTCACAGATGCAGATTGGGCGGGTAGCCCAACGGATAAAAAGAGCACATCAGAGGGGATATTTAGTATCATATCTACAACTGTTTCTTGGTACATCAGGAAACAGAGATCCGTGGCACTCAGTTCAGCGGAAGAGGAATACATGGTAGTGATTCACACTGCATGTGAGGCTATCTGGATGAGAAAGTTCTTGGTTGGTTTGTTTGGTTCTTATTTAGATCTGACAGTGATTCATCGTGATAATCAGAGTTGCATTAAAGTCTCGATTAATAATGTGTTTCATGATAAATTTGAGCATATAGATATCCGGTATCATCATATCAGATATTGTGTGCAATGGAAGATCATGTTGCTTTAGTACATTCCTACGGAAGATCAAGATGCAGATATTCTGATGAAGGCACTCACCAGGAGAAAATTCGAATACCATAGATACAGGATCGGGGTGAAGGATAATCCCTTTCTTGTTGAGAGGGAGTGTTGAGATTGAACAAGAAGATCCCAGTGAAAATTAAGCACCTACACTAGGATGGAGCCTCAAGCTATTTTTAGGTGGAGGTCTATTTATGGATGCATGAGCAAATTCTATTTATAGACAATGTCTATTTATAGATGGTTGAGAAAATTCTATTTATAGATGATGGTCTACTTATAGATGTATGTGCGAGTTCTATTTATAGATCACATGTCTATTTATAGATGCATGTCGACTATTATTATCCCTTAATAATAGTTGGACAATAAACAATAATCTATTCTCAATGAGCACTTGGAAATAGTTAAGTAAAGTGGAAAATCAATTAGCTATAGGAAATTCGAGTTCAAAGGTTGGTTGGTGCGACATGCAAGTGGACTTAGTTGTAACTGAGTGATTAAAAATTGTAACAGAGTTGGAAGTGTAGTTATGAAAGTTGTAAAGTAGTTTAACTCAGTTAAGTGAGTTAAACTCAGTTGTGCTAGTTGTAATTGAAGATACACTAGTGAGAGATCATGTGAATTAATTATTAATTAATTCACAATTAGTGGCCTCACATGCTACTGAATATTTACTACTATTAAGTCCATGCATGTCAGATCCAGTGGAGACCTAGTTGAGATGTAGGTGAAAGGGACAAATTGACTATCAGTTGTGACATTATCGGTTTCACACATGCAACCACACACACATTCGATGTGCCTATGAGGATTGCGCAGTCAAGGCAGGCAATATTCTTTCATTCAGAGGTTCTTTACCATCAAGGATTGCGCAGTGGAGGCAGACTATCTGGAGACAATAAATTGGCTAAGGAACTTGCCAATTTTTGTATGACAGTGTGAGACAGTTAGCTATCGTACTGAGAGCTCTTGGATTGGAGCTTTGTATGTAATTGTTTCATGATCCATGATATAATACATAATATAAGATAGTGGGATTTTTAGCTTTATGCTTTCCCGGTAAATTATCTGTGTTATGTGTGACAAATATTTCTTCATGATATTGCGATTGGCGATTGTTGTTCAAATTCCACAAAGATTTTGTAGAAGTGATTTTGTATTTAACAGTGGCATATAATTGTTAGATCAGGAGAATCCAGGAAATACATATTTTGTATTAAATTTCTACAATGCTTTAAGCATGTAGGCTATTTCGAGTTTTGTGAAAAGGTGCAAAGAATCCAGTACCATCCTATGTTGACAAGATTGTTCATTTCTAATCTTCATGAAAAATAGGTCACCCTTCCCGGGATAAATTTCACTATGTCCACTGACATTATTGCAGCTGCTACAGGGATCCCAAATGTAGGGGAAATATGGTTTAAACAAGGAAATCTCAATCATTATTATTATGAGCCATATCTTAAACAAAGGTACAAGAATGACAAAAAAATGATCTTTCCTTTCTCCAACCTCCTTGATAGATATGTCCCCATGATGAAAATCATGATGAAATACTTCACCTGTGAGGGAAGGTTTTCTAGACTCTATTCCTATCATATCCGGATCCTCATTCACTTCACTAGGGTTAGAATGCTTCATATATCTTATTATCTCTACTAGAGCATTGATAAGATGACATTTATTGCCCAAAAAGGAGATTATGATCATCAAATGCAGAGTCTCTTTCACCACTCCCTTATCAAAATGATAGTCATGCATCAACTTGATCAGTTAAACATTCCATGGGACACCTTCATATCCAATGATATTTTCACTGCTTTACCTACTCAGCATGGCCAGAATGCACCTTCATCATCCCATCCTTCCTCATCTGTTCCCCCATCTCAGCCTACTATTCATACATCATTACCAGGTCAGCTCCCTTCACCTCACATTGACCCTTATTATTCACCTTTTTATAACCCTTCATCATCATCACATCATGACTCTGAGTCATCAAGCAGTGATGAGGACATTGAGGAAAAATGGGCTAGTTTGGCTGAGGTTGCGCCATTGCCCAAAACTTACCAGAGAGGCTATAGGCATGTGTTTGCTTCACTTGGAGTGAAAGGGGCCATGCCTTGTTCATCAACACAACAGGTAGATAAAGGTAAGGAACAAGTGATAGAGCCAGTCATTCATGATGAGGAGGGAAATCACGAGACAGAGAAAGAATTTCATTTGATTGACCTAGGTGAAGAAGATGAAGCAAAAATCACCAATGTAGTAATCAAAGGCAAAGAGGCTAAGATTAGTGAGATCCAAGCTAATCTTGAGAGTGCCAAGTATGTGATTCACTTCCTTGATCATGAAAACCAGCAGTTGAAAACCAAACAGGCCATCAATGAGGTGAAATGCATCAAAGCATAGAAAGAGGCATAAAAGGCTAAAGCCTTGCTTGAAGAAAAATTGGAAAATTTTGGTGAACTTTATGATGATGAGGATCAACCTCAAAGACATAGACCTAGGACTAGAGGGCTAAAAATATCTCTAGCCCTAAAGAGATAAAGGGAAGATGACCAAGCAGACCAACTTACACTAAATGAACAACTTGCCCTAGAAATCAGCAAGAACAGGGAACCATGGTTTGATAGAGCCAATCTACATTTGGAGAAGTTGCTAGAGAAAGCCAACAAGGACAATGACCTGTTTAGGACAAGGGTCAAACTTCATGCTCAGAAAGAGAGAATTACATTGGTCAATCTCAAAAGAGCCAATGCCAAGATTGAAGTTTTGACTAAGAAAGAGGAGAAAGAGAAGCTAGGCATACTTACTGAGGTGTCACTCCATGCCTCAAACACTGGATGAGAAAGTACCCTGACAATTTTGACAAAATTTTGGCAAACTTAGCATTTTGTTCATTTATGTGTTTTTAGGGATATTTTGCACACAACAAATTTGCTAAATGCTTAGCACCTTGGACGCCACGCTCTTTTTTAGAGCATCTAAAGGAAAAATGGCCACCACTAGCGGATTTGTGTTCATGATGACATCAACCCTGTGAAGTTTCAGATTTTTTGAAGGAGAACGGGTCCATCAAAAAGTAAAAAAACCATCAAAATTTCATGTTTCTACCTCAAAATCTACCTGGTCGTTGCGCATTTACTAGTCTTGGAATAAGTAGTTTTGGACAGGGAAAATGGGCATCATTTTGAACACTGGAGGTAGTTATGGAAAGAAAACTCAAAGGGATTTCCAACGAGCCATCATGGAGCAAATTTGGACACCGGGAAGGAACTTAAATTCAACATTGAACATAGGCCATTTTTTCTGCCTGGACGCTGCGCGTTTTACAAGGAAATTGTGTTTTTGCAGTCTTCAGAAATTTTCCGAGTTTCACTCCAGTTTTGTCTTTTACCTTGGGAAATGTTGAATTTACCTATGTAAATAATCAATATGAATGTAATTATCATGTTATTACTATTTACTAGGGTAAATACATTAGGTAAATCAAGCATATTAGGTGTATGAATTAGTTCACTTAAGATAGGAATGAGTCACTTTTGTCATCCTATACTCTAGCTATCAGTTCAGATTTTTGTGTAATATCTCCCTCACCTCATGAATTCGACCCCTGAGGATGAGTGGAGGTGGTTTTCATGTCTATTTAGCTCAATTTTTCACATGATTCAAAGGTTGCAATCGGTTTCATTTTGCTAGTTGATCAAGGGAACTTGTACTCAGTTTTGGCCAAGCCAATAAAGAGGAGTTGTAGCTACATTTATGGGATACCTGTGGTATTGCATGTATTTCATTGTTTCTTCTTTAGTCACATTTGTTTGCATGTATTGTTTATCTTCAATTTCATGTCTATGTTATGATCTTTAATAAGCATGAAATTCAAAATACATGCTTGCACATGCTCTGTTTTTGGTAACTGATCATATTTTGTTTCATTATCTTTTGTCTGAGAGAAATACATCTCTTATGCTTCCCTCAGCCTCCTTACATTTTCTAAACCATTCCATAACCATTATCTTCAAGTGATTGGTATTAAACCTACCTTGCCCCATTCATCCCTGCAACCCTAAATCTATTTCCCTGACCTAGCCTTTCCTTGACCTAATTCCATTATCCACTGATTTACCCAACCAAAACCTTTCAAAACAACCCCTTGAACTCATTACCTAGCCTAAAACCTTAAATTGCTCCAGCCCTCTCCGGCTTGATAGGGCTAGCTATCAAGTCAAAAGCTTGGTTTGTGGTTACCTCTGTTGGGATTCCTTCCTCAGCCTTGGGAATCTGGTGGAGTGATAAAAACTGCCTTAGAAAAATTTTCAGAATGAAAACAAATTGGTTTCCCATTTCGAAGTAAGACTGCACCCATTTCATAAACACTTGCATATTTTTCACTTTCTAATGGCTATTGAAGATTAGGTAAATCTAAGATTGGTGCTGTGACAAGTTTTTGCTGAAGTGAATCAAAATATTTTTGCTGTTTCCATCCCCACTGAAAGGAAAATTTAGGAACTGTTAAAGCATGTAACGATGATGCTATCAAAGAAAAATAAGCAATATTTTTTCTCCAATACTGAACTACACCTAGAAAACTCCTAACTTCAGTTACATTATGTGGTCTTGGCCACTTAACAATCACATCTATCTTAGCTGGATCTATCTTTAAATGACCACCTACAACTATTTAACCAAGATAAACCAATGAAGTTTTCCCAAATTCACATTTTGAGAACTTAAGGTACAATTATTCCCTCTGCAACACTTTGAAGACCTGTTTAACATGCCTAACATGTTCTTCCATATTGGAACTGAAAATCAGGATATCATCTAAGCAAATTATGACAAAATTATCAATGTATGGACGGAAGACATCATTCATAACACACATGAAAGTTGGTGGTGCATTAAACAAACCAAAAGGCATTACACAAACCAAAAGGCATTACTAACCACTCAAATAGTCCCTGCCTAGTTTTGAATGCAGTTTTCCAGATGTCATTTTCTGCTATTCGAATTTGATGATACCCACTATGCAAATCCAACTTAGTGAAATAGACAACATTTTTCAACTGGTCAAGTAAATAATCTATCCTGGGAAGAGGATACCTATTCTTGATTGTGATTTTATTTAAGGCCCTAAAGTCGACACTTATTCTCCATGTCCCATCTTTTTTCGGAACTAAAATTATGGGTGAACCACATGGAGATGAACTAGGTCGAATTAAACCTTTTTCAACCAGTTCTTGGATTTGTTTCTTTATTTCTTCGTTCTCTATTACTGACATGTGATACATTCCGACATTAGGAATAGGGGCATCAGACATCAACTGTATCTCATTTTGTATTTTCCGTTTAGGAGGCAGATGTTTTGGTTCTTTAAATAGACTTTGAAATGAATCTACCACGTTAACCAAACTATCTTTAAACTGAGGTTCAAAACCTGAAAAAACATCATGTAGATCCTTATTCTGTTCTGTTACAACCATGAGTATATATATTCTAATTGAAATTATTAGTTGCTTCATATGATTAAAATTAACTAAATCCAAATGAGTTTTGAATTTATGTGCCGAGACAATGTATTCAATCCCATATTTTTTAAGATGATATTTATGCTCTTTTCTATGAAACACTGCATCACGATCATAGAGATAAAGACTCCCTAACACTATTCCACATATGTCTAACGGTATCTCATCTAAATCCACTTCATCAATGTAATTATTTGTGATTTAAAATTTTAAACGACACTGCTTTGTGACATTAATCTGAGACTGTTCCTTTAGCCAACTTAATGGGTATGGTCTTGGATGATTATGTGTCTCCTAACCCAATTTATTAGCTAATGATTCAGATATTAAATTTGCCTATGACCCACTCTCAAATAATGTATCTACTTTCATGTGCTTAGAAGTTACCCTTATGTGAAATAAATCAACTCTTTTACCTTCATCCAAATGATTAACGTTTGAAGAAGAAGCAAAAGTACTTGAACTTGAACTAGCATCAGAATTTTTACCTGTTGTAACCATTTCGGTTATTTTCCCTTCATCACCTGAATCGGAGCCCAAGTCTTGTTGTATTGCTGCATTAGCCTTCTTTTCACCTTTCTTCTTTTGGAAATTCTTCGGCCTGAGCTCTGGGTGAAGTTTCCAACATTTGGCTTCATCATATCAGATCCTCTGGCAATGAGTACAGGTAGGTCTTTCACCTTCCGTTTGAGTTGTCGATGTTTTCTTTCCCTTTGAACTACTCTTCCTATTGCTGTCTTTGGAATCCAACTATTTGGATGTCTTCGGTGAAAACCTGAATAGTATGCCACTTGATTCTATATGTATGGCTTGAACACATACTTCATCAAAGTCATTAGGATTAAACATCAATAACATATGCTACAAGAATGAATGTAAACTACCAATGTACTTTAATAAAGTTTCACGTGTATCCAAAGGAATACCAAGTGCCGACACTTTCTTCCTGAACTCTTGAGTAAACTCCTAAACATTCTATCCCTTACCTTGTCACAAATGCTACCAATAAATAACAACTTGTTGCATGTATCCCAACGGATAGAACTGTTTCCTTGGAGCTTTCAAAAACTTATACCATGAGGAGATCACTTTACCTTTACACTTTAAATCTATCTGTGTTTTACTCTCCCACCAGATTAAAGCAATTCCCCCCATCCTAAGAGTAGCTAATTGGATTTTTGCCTTATCATCAGAAATGTTCTAAATCCTACAATAAAATTATAACTGATTAATCCATTTATCTAGTTTCTATGGGTTCATTTCGCCATCATAAACAGGTAGTTCAAATTTTACATCAAGTTTCAAAAGATATTTCTGAGGTTTCTTTTCTATTTTAGAATATGAACTACAAGAATAAGAAGAAGAATATGATGATGATGGAGATGATGGAGGAGAAGGAGGTTTATCATCTTTTCCTTTCCCCTTGTCCTTCTTTGATGCCTTTGAAGAAGAAGCTGCATCTCTCGCCTTCTTATCTTCGTAGAGTTCTCCCAACATTTGCTGCATGTTCAAAAACATTTGCTGAACTTGATTCTCGTCCATGACCTTCACTTCAGGAGTTTCACCTGCTTCAATTCCTGTCATTGTCGATTGATGAGAAAATTTTTGGTTTCCAATTTATGGATCGAAATACTCAAGCATTCCTTCGCCACGTTGCAACCCTAACCTAGTTAACATCCACTAGAAAAAATACTACAAAGCACAACCCACTCAGATACCAAAATATATGATCTAAATGTGATCGAAATTAAGTGTTGAAGTAGAATTGATTAATTGCCATCAATGAATTGATTGTTAATTGAACTGCTTAATGTGGAATACTGAAGGAATTCTAAAACATGAATGAATTAAACCAACAACATATTAAACATGAAATTACAACAGAGAACAAAGAAAATAGACAAAAAAATTTGATTACAGAGTTCATCCCTGGTGGACTATGTCTCCGGGTCTGCTTTCAAGATATGCGTCCACTTTATTAAGATTGATCCGAGGAAGTATTTACATAGAAAATACACCAGAATGAATGTGCTTGCAGGAACCTCTGGTCACTGACAACAGAAATCTCTCTCTCCTAGCTTTACAATGCCTATATTTTCACTCAAATCCGCCTGCGGACGACCAAGAAACACTGAACACAAAACTGCCCCTCTTGCTCCAAATCTGAATACAAAATCAGTCATGTGTTCATGAAGAAAATGTCATGGTTTAAATAAGTTCAACATCGAACTTGTCAAGGTAAAATTTGGCAAGTGGTTGAAGAAATCAAGGTGTGTGAGGTCTCGGTCTTATCACAATGTGGCACCTAGAAGATAAGTGATATGGTGGTTTGATTTACACCTTGGCACAATTTAATACAAAACCCAAATTAGAACCTTAAATTATAAATAGGCGCTGACAATCATATTAACCACGTGGAGATTGAGCTGATAGCTTGCATGCGATCAGGCGCAACCTAACCTCCTCCCGACATCTTGCGGTCTAATCCCGACGGTTTCGATCTATATTAAATGTTGATGCCTGTTCACAAGCTTGTGGTTATCCCAATACCCGCATGATCTTTTCAACGGTTCTCGACAGTGGTTAACTGTTGTGGCTAAGTCTCTGGTTTGTTCACATGGCTGATGGCTCCGACATGGTCTAAGGCTGCGGTTTAGGATTGTGGGTTTTAAACTTTATTACAAAGTATTATTACATAGTCTCGACCTTGTTTAGACCGTTTTGAATTAGATTTATAGTGCTAGGTTTTTAGGTCTAGGTTTTAGACTTAGGTATATTACATGTTGATTGCAGTAGCTTTTTAAGCCTTAGGATTTTAGATGTTAGGTCTTAGGTCCACCACTTAGATAGGTTTATTACATTTGTAAGGGGTTTCACCATAGGATTTGGCCATAGGTTTAGAACTAGGACCATTACATAATGACACCATTACATCACCATGAACATTCAACTCAACCATGACAAAGTAACTTTCATCCGAAAAACTGGAGGACGAACTGAACGATCTAAAGACTGAATCAGACATCGGACAAACTAGAGCTGACTGGACCTCACTGTCGATCTGCACTGAAGCAAGATCCTCTTGGATCATACATTTAGGTATGAGTTTATTTATGTCATTTATATTTGGTTTATCTAACATGGCATGTTTATAGTTTGTTTGAATGTTTGGTTAATTACATGATATAAGTATGTATCTATAAGATTGCATGAAAGAATGATCTTGTTTTAAGATGGTTGTACTAACACATTATGTGTTGAGACATTTGATATGTACTTGAGTGCAAGTAGGTGCTAGTTGTAGCATTATGACTAGTGATTATGAGTTGTTGTCTTGATCCTTGGAATAGGTGACTAACATGTGTGAATAGTTGCAGGGCAACATGCTTGGTAATAACATGACAAGGTAATGGTTAATTTGTTTTTATAACTAGCAATTGGGTGATGTGATAACACATAATAAGACTCAATTTCAACAAGGAAACTGGAAAAAAAAAGGATTTGGGTGAGAATTCTTTTGGCTATGTTTGGAAATCACAATTCCAAATGAATGAGTGCTTTGCATATAAGAAGTCTTCTTAACCTTGATTTTTTTTTGACATTATGTGGATGAGTGCTGTATGCATGAAAATGTATTTGATAGGTATAATAGCTAGTTTCTAGTGATAGTTAGATTCGTCAAGAGAACTGGAATCCCTTAAGAGATGATATATGTACATGTTCAGTTACAAGGCAATGACTGCCATGAAATCTTGAAGAAGGTTCGTGTTGATATTTCCTTGGGAACCATGGGGATTGAGTCATGGTGTTTGTTGCTAGTCTTGTGATGTTGGTCTTATGTGATTTGTTTGCGCATGATTTTCAGTAATGTTTATGTCTGGTGCATGGCCATGCCACTTTGTTTGTGTTGTCGTATTGCTATTGGTTTTCATGGTTTTCTTATTTTTGTTTCTTTTTCTTGTCCTTTATGTTTTGAGGGTCTTGGGAATTAGTTGGAGAAAGAGGAAATTTAATGGAGCTTGGGGAGAGCTTAATGAAATCCAATAGGTAATGTAAGACCTGGATGAAGCTCACTACATGAGTAAAGGGAAACTGAAGGCAAGGGTATGACAGTCAGTTGGATTTTTTGGGCCCATTGGTGTAAATGGACAATGGCAGGATAGTTGCGAGAAAGGTAATATAAAGATACAATAAATGGATTTGAGGTGTCAGATTCCTTGGCTATGCTTTGGACTATTGTTTCTTGTTGTAAATTTTGTGCATGAATAAAAGGATTTATCTTAACCTTGACCTTATGATATCTGGTAATTATGTTGTGATTGTGATTATGATGATGTCTATATATGTATATATGTATGTACGTATGCAGTTATCTAACGGGGTTTTCAGGGATCATGATTGTTTTATGTTTATATTTATATGTAAATATGTGGGTATGTATGTCGTTGTCTAATAGGGTCACCAAGAATGATTATTGTGGAGGAATGATTGCTTATGCAGGTGAACGGCATGATGGGGTTCCTCGTTTATGAGGAATCAAGTGGGAAAATTAGCCCTGATAGATTTATGAGGTTAGTATCATGTGTATATGATTTGATATTATGTGATTATACTATGATCAGGTGCTCAGTGTAAAAACTCAAAAATGAAAGTGCTCAGACTTTAATGGAAACTGAACGACAACGAAGAGCTCGTCGCCATGAATTCGGTGCAATTTGTTTCGTCGAAAATGAAGTCCGGATGAAGGAGATAGAGCCTGCTGTTCATTTTCCTAAAAAAATAAAAAAGAACCATGACAGGTTGATGACATGGCAGCCCAGTCAGCATGCAGGGAATATTCTTCAGTTTTTACCCAATGGATCTGTGACAAGTGTCATTGCAGGATTTTCCAGTTTCGCTTGTAGGTGAAATTTTTTAATATCTGCTCCTAAGGTTGAATTCGATTTTTTTATTATATATGAGGGATAGCCCAACCAGAGGCTGACATGTGGTACAAACAGGGGTTGCCATGTTCCCCCTCTGGTGGAACCCTCTCCAATGGTCGAATTTTATTACAAACTCCGAATTATTTCATATGGTAAATCTGCATTTTATATTATATGGAGGTTGGTATTATGTGCTATGGTCGGAATTATCACTATAGTTCGAAAGTATTACCAACCATTTCCAAAGGTTGGTATTAATACATTAAATGGTGGCGGAATAAACATATATGGGGGCACATATGAAATAGTTTATTATTGGTGGCACATTCCTATGGTCGAATAAACTAAAGTTTGGCGTATTTAATTAAACCTTAGGTTATGCAACGTTTCATGGAGGAAAAATATTATATAGAGTTCGGGTGGAGGTCGGGGCTCGACCCCACGACCTCCCCCACCATAGCGCTATGGCTTACCATTAGGCCACAACGTAGTCCTTGTAAAGGATGGGCAACCACACATATTTGAATTTCAACGAATACTCCGACGAGGGTTTGGAGGGGGCCAACCCCCTCCCCATGCGACCAAACCACAAAACCACAGGCACGAAAATATTTCAAATGTGTGGATTATGTATTAAGAGTGGGTTTAAGCCATGATTATTCGCTAATACAAATTGTAATGCGGATTAGAACTAAATTGCGCTTTATGCATTAATCCGCACTCATCCCTATTAATCCAATTTTACATTAATTAAAATAGGAGTGTAACTTGGCGGATTTTTAGGGGCACCTCCAAAACCGTTGGACCCTCCAAATTTGGTGGTCTTATCTCGAGTCTTCTCCAGATTTGAAGGATATTTCTTAGGAAAATTAAATTGACCATATATTGAGCAATTTTCGACCAATTTTGGCTCAAGAAGAGTCATTTCCTAGGAGATTGGCATGCTTTGAATCCATTGGTATAGGTTGCAGAGGCAGAGGATAAATTATAAAGGTTTTTTTGTCACTTTGAAGAAAAAGGAAGCCTAGGGCCATCAGGAGGGAAGGACATGCCTAGATCAGTTGAAGACCAAATTGAGAGAATGAATAGTCATTTCTGATAGATTATGATATTCTTGACTCATTGGAGTATGTTTCAGGAGCTGTAGGTGAATGTAAACAATTTTTTTTTTCACTTTTGAGATAATATAGAGACCCAAGCAATGGAAACTTGACTAAGGAGATGTAGCCCAAGAGGGGTGAACTCCTTCATGAAAACTTTGTGTTGATGGATTAGTTGTGTTGGTTTGCTGTGTATTTTGTTGCTGTTGTTCAACATTTGATTTTCATACTTTATGCTCTTGAATTCACTCATAAAACTCAATTAATTTACCTGTTTGACACACATAAGAAACAAGGAAACTTATGTAAATCAAGCATAAGATCAACAAATAATTTTTAATTTTGAAGATGAAATTAGCACAATAAAACTAACATTCATACTCAGATCATACTATGTATATGTTTATTCTACGGTAGGTAATGTTGAAGGATACATCAACATAATGAAAGTAGTATGATCTACGACATGTTGAGACAAGCATGAGTAGTGGAAAGACACTAGAAGCAAGGTTGCTTGGTAGAGTTAATTTGTGGTCTATGGATGTGCAGTACAAATATTGTATATATGTTGTACATGTTGCACCTGCGATGTTGTGTGAATGCAATGTTGTGTATAGATGGTGTTGTGTACATGTTCTTTATGCAGTCTTGTGCGCATGTTAGTTATGCAGTGCCGTGTACATATTGTGTTGTGAGCAAGTTGGATATGCGATGTTGAGTAGATATGGTGCTTGGTGCATGTTGCATATACGGTGTTGTGTACATATGGCATGGTGTGCATGTTGTACATATGGTGCTATGTACAAGTGGTGTTGTGTGTATGATTGTACATGTAGTGTTGTGTGCATGTGGTGTCGTGTACATGTTTTACATGGTGTGTTGTGTGTAGGTGGTGTTGTGTACATGTCGTGCATGTGGTGTTGTGTACAAGTTGTGCAGCTGGTGTTGTGTACATGTTGTGCAGTTGGTGTTGTGTATAGGTGGTATTGTGTGCATGTTGTACATGTAGTATTGTGTGCATGTCATACATGTTGTGTTGTGCACATGTGGTATTGTGTGCATGTAGTACATGTTGTTTTGTGTATGTGTGGTACTGTGTATGTGAATTGTGTAGTCGTGGTATCGTGACATGTATATTCATTGTGTTGTACTCTATGTATGTATATGTGTTGTGTTGTACACTGGATGCAGGTGTATGTGTTGTGTTGTATGCCAGGTGCAACTGTATGTGTTGTGTTGTATGTGTATGTGTTGTATGTGAGGTGTAGGTGCATGTATTATATGATGTTGTATGCCATGTGTGGTTGTATGTGTGTGATTCACACTCTGTGTATGTGTGCGTGGTTGAAGAGAAGGCACTGGGTGTTTTTCGGGTGTGGCAACATATCCAGTGTGCGTACGGAAAGGACAAAGGATAAAGGTAGAAGTTAAGGATCGATTAAAGGATAAGTATCAGTATTTTATTTTTAGTTTTTATTATGCATGTGATTTGTGATTCTGATTCACGATTATTACATGTGACCTATGATTCTAATTTATGATGGTTACATGTGATTTATGATGGTTGTATTTTGAGCTATCTGGATGTGATATGTTTATACATGATGATTTCATCAAACAACCATCTTGACTTGTTGTGACAAGAAGTGAACAAAATTTCAAATGTACCTCATTGATGGGCCACCAATGAGGGATGTTGTGAATTTATTTCAATTTAATTTGAATCTAATGGAAATTATGTGCTTGGTATAGGAAAGAGTGGAAATGCCCTGTTGGGTGGTAGGAACTAGTTTTCAGAGAATGTTAGCATCAATAGTGAAAGGAATCAGAACATGCAATAGTATGTTGGTAATGCACTTTAGGAGAAGGGTCATTGTGGGACACTGATACCCAATAGTGTCCATTGATTTCCATGAGCATCCTATGACTATTCTGATGGTTTTGAGACAGGAATATGCCTTGGTTGTTTGACCTTCCGATGTGAGGAAGCCTTGCCAAGGGATGGATCGCTCATGAAAGGAGATGTCTGGGAACTCGGAAGGTGAGTGACTGCACAGAAGGGTGCAACTGGATTTCTTGAGGAACTGTGTAGCAGAGAAGGGAAGGTTAGGAATAGATTGGTTTTGGTCATTAGCATTGCCAGATGAAATCATAAGAACATTGGGAGTGTGCCCTGGAACAATGAGTCCGTAATTGTTCACTGAGATGACACATAGTGCAAGGATTGTAGTGTTGGACATTGGATAAAGGTTTGAATTTGGTAGTGGATTCTAGACTTCCTGGGAAGGAGGTGAATCCTGGTACTACTTTTGAGGGTGGAGGTGTGAGCCTCTATATTCGCTTGTTATAGGTGCAGACACCGTATCCTTTTATTTTTTGGATAGAGAAAATGTGCATATGTGTATATTATTGTAAATACTATATCGAGATGGATTTATAAAGCTCCATAAATCATATGGTTATTTGCTGGTTGAATCAAATGTGCATAAGTATATGTGGTCGTTATTGTAAATACCGTAATGAGTTGTGTTATAAATCTCCAATAAACGGTATGTTTGCTATGTTTTCAAAAGGATGTCATTGTAAATGCTACAACGAGTTGTGTTATAAAGCTCCATGGGCAATATGTTTTTCTTTTCAGTGGTTTTGCTGGTTATAGGTGTCATTGAATATCGAGGATAGTGTTCCCATAAGGGGGAGGGATCTGTAATATCCTCGAGTTAAAAACCCATGTAATAAAGTTAATAAAGGAAAATTAAGACCAAGGTCATGGGACGCATATTCTAAGCTGATGTTGGGAAAAACATCCTAGCAGGTGTTCATTTTGTTTATTATGGATAAGGGAAAATGGAAAAGGCAATGGAAAAGGCTTTGAAAAGGAAGAGAGGCATTGACTGGATTTTTTTTTATGAAAATAAAGGAAATTATGAGAAAAAGGAAGGTGAAAGGTCACAAGTTGCATGTGGGGAGGAAAATGAAGGAAAATAATTGAAAATGAAGGAAAATAATTGAAAACGAAGAAAATGGAGGCCTCAATGATAAAAAGGCTTATGAGGATCAATACACAGGCTTTTGACAGTTCAGTTTTGGAGCTCCCTCTCTATTGTCTCTCTCACATACCCTTGCAAACTTAGATAATTCCTGGAGCACTCTAACATTAGAGAAAGGAATTACAAGAAAAAAAAGGGAAGCAAAGAACAAGTAAGGAAGAGTTGGATCAGGAGGCTACAACGGGATTAATTGCAAGTATCGAGTTGCATGTATGTTTTCCTTCCTAGTTTTGGCATGCATGTGTGTAATTGGTTCTCTTGTTGGCATTGGCATGGGTTTCTCCAGGTGTGATAGTGGTTTTTAGCCTTGCCTTTCCATTTCTGGATATCCATAGTGTGACAGGGTTTCTCTTACTTGGCTGAGCTGGATTGTCGAATGGTTTCGAAATTGAGTGGGGTCATCTCAAGAGGAAGCATGAGGCCTAAGTATCCATGTACTGGTGAAGGCGGGATTGCAGTAACGCCTGGTTGTGTATACCCTTGTTGGGTTTAGTAATCCTCGACCAACGAATGGTGGGATTACGGTAAATCCTAGAGGATGGAGAGAGATAAATTGCTCCTGGTTTAGGTGGAGATATTGTAAGGCATCCATTCTTATATAGTCCTAGTGATCCCTGGACCTGTATGTGGTTGGATTGCAGTAAATCTTGGTAGTGTATGTTTATTGTTTAGGCCTAGGAATCCCTTAGCAGGATTGCGATAAAGCCTGTTTGCATAGATGAGGGCTTGGCCCTAGGTATCCCTTAGTGGATAGTGGTAAAGCCCGAGGAAGCCCTAGTTTTTTTGTTGTAAGTCCCACATTCATTCCTGGAATATGGCACGAGGGTGATTGGATGAAAGAAATATTAGGTTCAACCCAATATATGGTGAGGTGGTACATGGAATTCCCTGACCTGGTTGCATTTTTCATATGTTAATAAGAGCTCTTTTCATCTTGTGTATTACGTGTAAATGTGCCTATTATTATGTGATTATAATTGTTATTATATCATTGTTGATATGTTGGTTATATTCTAGTTATAAGCATGGTTTCATGACATATTTTAGCTATGGATATTAACATGTGTTTGATTGGTAAATGAATGGCTACTAAATGAATGACCTAATAGATGCTATTGCAGCTATTATGAGGGGGCATTAGACCTTCTTGGTGATTTTGAGATAAGTGCTAGACCCTTATGTTCAAATATGCATTTATAACATGTATATTACGTGTTAACAATGTGTTCGACGAAATGTATGTCATGGTTAGGCTTGGTTAGGATAAGTTATTGATAACGTTTTTTGTTGGAGGATTTTTCCTTGTCTCATTTATTGTTTTGGAAAGTTTCACAAAGTTCTGGGTAGTGACCTGGAGTCTAGCCCTGAAAAGGTGGCACATATTTCGCGTTCTCAAGCATAGAATTGGATGAAAAAGACTAAAGTTGCACCCTTGTAGTGGTTATGCATGCAACTAAAGGCATATAGTTGCATGGATGCAAGATTGTGCATGTGACTAGGAGTCCAGATCACTGAAAAGGCAGGTTAACTCAAGGTTTGGACAACTGGAAGGGTGGTTTAGCTCTTTTGGGTCCTGCAGTACCTAAGGGAGGCTAGTAAGGTTTAGGTTGTGTCAATTCCACTTCCTTAAGGTGATCTAGGAGGTTGAATCATATCATAGTAACTCTTTGTCACATGTTTAGCCCGGTGGACTAGTTAGCTAGGGTAAATGTGGGAGGAGGGCGTTACAGGAGGAGAGTCTTTCCACATACGTAGTATTTTGGCCAAAGATTTATAGTGCTTATGAGGTACGCACGGTGGGTGAAGTAGCCCGGTGTATGCTAAGAATTTACGCAGCAGTGGAAAATCGCCAAGCATAACACTAAGCATTCATCATTGAGATGGAAGTTAAGCTACAAGAGAATTTCATTTATATTCTAATTGATCCAGGTTCTAATTATAGCTATTTCAACCCAGAGCTTATTGAGAAAAGTAGTTTGGGAAAGGATTTGCATGAAAAAACTTGGTTGGTTCAGTTGAAAACTAGGACAAAAAGAAAAATTAGTCACTGGGTAAAGTACTGTGCATTTGAGCTTAGTGGCATGCCCATAAAATCCCACTTGAATGTGTTTCCATTGGGTGTGTATGGCATATTGTTGGGCATGGATTGGTTGTACTTACATCGAAGTAAGGTAGAATACTATGAAAAGTAAATTGAATGCTTGGATGAGAAAGGAACAAAAATAGTGTTGTAGGGTAGAAAAAATCCCATTTCAGTGAGGTTAATCACGACTATGCAAGCCAAATGTAAAAACAGAAAATGATGCGTGTTGTTTGCAGCGCAAGTTTCCAAGAATGAGGAAATTGACAGAGAAATAGAAGACGAGGAGGTATAATTGCTACTAAAGTACCCTATTTTGCAGCAGTATACAAATGTATTTCCATTGGAGGTTCATGGATTACCTCCTCACAGAGAGATAAATTTCTCTATTGAGCTCGTACCTGGAGCAGCACCAACATCTAAGGCACCATATAGGATGGGCACCCCATAATTGGTTGAGCTGAAATTATAGTTGAAGGAAATTCTTGACAAGGGGTACATAAGGCCAAGTGTGTCCCCATGGGGAGCACCTGCATTGTTTGTAAAGAAAAAATATGGAACCCATAGATTATGCATTGATTACAGGAAGTTGAACAAGTTGACCATCAAGAATAGGTACCCATTACCAAGGATTGATGATCTCTTTGATCAATTGAGGAGCAATTATTTTCTCCAAAATTGAGTTGAGGTCAGGCTAACATCAAGTAAGAATCAAGGAGGAAGACATTCATAAAGCTGCTTTTAGGACAATATATGGGCACTCTGAGTTCATAGTAGTACCCTTTGGTCTTATTGATGCCCCTTCCACGTTCATGTGACTGATGAACAATGTGTTACTTCCTTATTTGGACAATTTTTTCATTGTATTTGTTGATGATATATCGATGTATTCAAAGACAAAATAAGAGCATGAGAAACATTTAGCTATGGTGTTACAATTATTGAGGGAGAGCATGCTCTATGCAAATCTTAGCAAGTGTGACTTACTCCAGTCACAAAAAAATTACTTGGGTCATATTGTTTCCAAGGAAGGAATCTTAGTTGATCCTGAAAAGACAAAATCCATAATGGAGTGGTCAAATCCAAAGAATGTGGATGAAATTAGATCCTTCATGGGATTGGCAGGAGATTTATCCAGAATTTCTCCAAGACAGGCCATCCAATTACAACCTTGCTAAGTAAAGGAAAAATAATTGAGTGGACTGCACGACGTGCAAAAAAATTTGAGTAGTTAAAAGAGTTGCTCACCAATGCACTAGTGATGAGAATTGCAAATCTTGACAAGGATTTCGTGGTGTGTACAGATGCGTGCAAGGAGGGACTCGGTGGAGTCTTGATGCAGGAAGGGAAATTCATACGCTATAGGAGTTGAAATAATGATATAAATATTAGACATAGTAGTGTCTCTTACATATGAGAAATCCATTCCCATATGCTATATGTCAGTGACTTGTCCAGAAAAAGAACCAGGAATTGGGTCAGGCATAGATTGAGTTTGAGCCCGAGTCACTGGTGTTGAGACAATATGACTATACAATTTCCATTTATCATTTAATCTAGGTTCAGTAATGTGTTCAGGGACATTTTCCTTGGGAGGTCCATTCTTCTCTGAAGTATTTCCATTGAAAACATTTTCCTTTGAAACACTTTCCTTCAAAAGAACAATTTTCTCAGGAATTTTGTACCTTATAGGATGAACTGCTACTTCTTTCGGTTTCTTCATCAATGATTTATTTTGAGGAGCTTCTATTTGACTAGTGACCTCCTGAGTAGGGAAATCACTGCAAAACAACACATAGTCAAAGTCACTGACTTTATTGACCTAGAAGAAATAGATGCAGACGATGCTAAAATGAATATCATAGTTCATAGCTTTTCTGGAGAGGTTAAAACCTGGTTCAAATCATTGAATGAAAACTCTATAGCCACTTCAAACCAGTTGATAGATGCCTTAATAGCTCGATGGGAGGTAAATAAGAATCCCTTGCAAATTATTTTTGAATACAATAATCTGAAAAGGGAACTAAATGAATCAGTACAAGACTTCACTGCCCGTTTTAACAAAGTATATAATTCCATTCCCAATGAGATCAAACCTCCTCCAGGTTGGGCTCTCTTCCATTATCTGGATGGCTTTGATCCGGACATGGCCTATCAGTTGCGAGAAAGGAATCCTGCTATATTAGAAGACATGCAAAAGAACACAATCAATGTGGAAGCTAACTTTTCCATTAAGAATTCAAAAATGAAGGGTGAGAGGAGAGTAACCATCAAGGAAGAATAATCCTCATCCTCAGATGTAAAACTGGATACTTTGGTAAGAACAGTAGAAAGGATGGTTGATTGGATGTCCATAACAGAAAGACAGATGGAACCACTAGTTAGAAATCCTAACTTCAGAGGACAACAGCAGCAACCTCAATTAAGAATCAAACAAAGAGAACAAAGGGCACCTAAGCAACTAGCACAACAAAAACAGATTTAGACACCCTTGCAACAAAATTATGCTCAAGGAGTTGAGGAAGAAGAATAAGATCATATTTCTCAAGGAATTCGCTTTTTTTACAGTTGATGGCCAACCCATATTTTTGACAGAAAATGAAGAGTATGTTGAGAAGAAATATGTGCCTAAGGATGAAGACTCCATATTGGCCACCGATCATGAGTTTGAGGTCGAATCATATGATTATCAACGAGGCTACTTGAATGCACTCAGCTCACAGCAGAGGCAATACTCATTGAGGGGTAGAGATGTCCCAATAAATCCTATTCAGAAGCGGGCATCCCAACAAAAGGAAACTCAACCGTAGCATAATCCTCAAAGTAATCAGAATAAAGGAAAATAACCTGCAGCTACAAATCAAAACAAGGTTAGTCAACCATCTACATGCACACCGGGAAAAGAAAAGGACTGTCAAAAGAAAGAAGCTACACTAAATGATCATGCCAACAAAAGAGACATCACCATTAAAGAGGTAGACAAATCCAATCCTTTCAGCTTAGAAACTAAAATTTCCAAATTGAAAGTGTCAATACATTTAACTGAACTTGTCAATAACAATCAGTATAAGTCTCATGTAGCCAAAATGTTAAAAGTATATCCCTTATCTGATATACTAAATGTTGAAGATGACCAACCTGAACTTATCTTTGGTCCAGCAATAGACGGTCAGTTAGAGGATAGTGAAGTTCCCCCATTCTATTTCACTTTGAGAATCCACCAAAATATCCTTCACAATGATATGCTCGACTCTAGAGCTTCCCACAATTTGATTCCGAAAGCCATTATGAAGAAATTGGGCCTAGACATCACTCGTCCTTACCATGAATTGTATTCCTTTGATTCGGGTAGAGTATGTTGTCTAGGTATCATTAAGGATTTAGTAGTTTCCCTTGAACAAATTCTAAGAAAGAATGTCTTGATGGATGTGGTGGTAGCTGATATACCACCACGGTTTTGTATGTTGTTGTCTAGATCTTGGGGAGCGAAGTTAAGAGGCACTTTGCAACTAGACTTCTCTTATGCCACCATCCCAGTTTTCAGAAAATTGAGAAAGTTGTACCAAGAAACGAAGATGAAGTACATGATAACCAACAAATAGAAGCCTAAAAATCATCCAATTAATGATGTACATACAGATTTAGAATCATTTATTTTGTTCAATGGTAGCAGCTTGAATGATGTAGATAGTCAGCTTGTAGAAGTAGAATATGTTCCAGAAATTTCTAATTGCATTAGACCAGTTTTAGATAAGGGGAAAGAAAATCTGCCAAGTTCTTCAGAGCAATCATTAGATAAGGAAGAGAAAAGTTCAAATTATAATAAGAAGTTGCCCGGAAAGTTGAGACAGAACACAAATCAGAATTCCAACACTTAGATGATGAAAATGGTCTATGGAACATGGATTTTGATGGTGCCTTGGGGAAAACGGGGTAGGCATTGGGATTTGGATCTGCATTCCTCTTCATCAACTTGGTAAGGTTCCTAAAAATGTAATGTTATGTTCATACAAGTTGGATTTTGATTGTTCTAACAATGAGTCAGAATATGAGGCATTAATCACCGGCCTCAAGATTTTAAAAAGCTGGGCGCAAGAACAATTTCAGTTTATGGCGACTCTGAACTTGTGATAAAACAGGTTAAAGGGGAATACTAGGCCAATCATCCACGAATGAGAGCACACAATAATGTTGTACTAGATATCCTAAAGATGTTTCCCGAACATACATTGTCAGCAGTGTTGAGAAGTCAGAATATCATGGCAGATTCGCTTGCTACAACAACAAGTAATTTCAAGATCCCTATATTTTCCAATATAAAATTTGAAATCCATGTTAAACATCGACCCATTGTTCCTGACAACTTGCGATATTGACAAGTATTTTGGGATGATAAGCAAGTAAACAATTTTCTGTAGAATGAAGGAGAATTCTTCCATTGATGAAGTTTATGACAAGGATTATCAAGTCATCAAAGCCACCCAAGTTTATATTTTATAGTTGAAGGATAAAAATATTCCAAGAGGTCTCATACCTTTGGAAGAATTGTTTAATCAGGATGATGTAGCGAGGAAGCCAACATTTTTCCTACAAAGAAAGGTGTGGAGGATGTAAACATCAGAGCAACAAACAATCCTAACATGGTCAAACTGTCCAAGTCTTTATCTCTTGAGGTAGAAGACAAATACATTGATTTACTTTCTGAATTTTCTGATGTTTTCGCTTGGGATTATGCAAACTTGAAGGTCTATGATAAGAATATTATTTAGCACACCATTCCAATTAAGCCCAACAAAAATCCCTTCAGGAAAAATCTAAGAAGGATAAACCCGAGGTTGTTGCCCTCGATTGAAAAGGAAGTGAACAAACTTTACAAATCAGGTATCATTGTTCCTATCCGATTTTCCGACTGGATATTAAATCTAGTCCCGGTAAGGAAGAAGACAAGAGAAATAAGGCTTTATATTGATTTTAGAAATTTGAACAAGGTGTCCCTTAAGGATAATTATCCCTTCCCCAAAATGGATCACATCTTACAAAGAGTGGTTGGAGCATCTTGGATGTCACTGTTTGATGGATATTCAGAATACAATTAGATTTTAGTGCATGAGAAGGACCAAGATAAAACTTCCTTCAAGACACATTAGGGTGCATTTAAGTATGCTAAGATGCCATTCAGACTCAAGAATGCAGGGGCCACCTTTCAGCGTGCCATGGACATAGCCTTTGAAGATGAGAAAGATGTTTTCTTAGTGGTATATTTAGATGATTTGATAGTTTTCTCTCATTTCGACGATGAACACTTGTATCACTTAAGGGTTGTATTTCAGAAATGCAGGAAATTCAAAATTTCTCTTAATTCGAAAAAGAGCCTTTTTTCCATGGAGGAGGGAAAGCTTCTCGGTCACATCATCTCCAAGGATGGAATCCGGATTGACCCTTCTCAGGTTGAGGCAATTCAACAAATTGAATTTCCACAGAGCAAGAAATAAATGCAGGCTTTCAATGGTAAGATGAAATTCTTATGCAGATTTTATTCCAAATTTGGCTGAGCATATTCGAGAAATGACTAACATGTTAAAGAAAGGGAATGAGGTAAAGTGGCCTGAGGATGCCAAGAAGTATTTTAAATCAGTGAAATTTTCTTTAACCACAACCCCTATTTTAATCAACCCAGATTATTCAATTGATTTTATGATTTTCTCATTTGCCTCTGAGCATACATTATATGCAGTCTTGATGCAGAAAAAGGATAAGATTGAGCAGCCCATAGAATTTTTTGGTAGAACCATCAGGGATGCAACTCTTTGGTACAATATCATTGAGAAGAAAGTCTTGGCTTTGGTAAAATATTTGAAGGATTTCCGTGTATACATTTTACATTCACATATTCCGGCTTATGTCCCCAATGCAACTGTAAAAGATTTTCTTATGCAAATAGATCTGAAAGGTAGAAGAGGGAAATGTCTAGCAACAATGTTAGAATATGACCTCGAGATCAAGCCCACAAAGCTGATCAAAGGTCAGGGCATAGCCAAGCTCATGGATGAGTCAAAATTACATGCCCTAGACATCAACCTCATTTCGGCATTGTCCGATGAAGAAGAGGATGGCACTCTTATATAGGTATATTATATCTTTCTTTCGTCTCCATGGTATTTAGATATTATATATGTTCTTCAACATTTACATCCTCCTCCAGGAATGTCTAAGAGTAAGGGTAGGTTTTTGAAGTTGAAAGCTTCCAAATACTGCATTTTGGACAACACCCTTTATTGGAAAGATCCATAAGGTATTTTTCTGAACTATTTAGTTGAAAATGAAGAAAAATAAGTTATTAATGATTTCGATAGGGGAGATTGTGGGGGCCATCTGTTTTGGAAAACCATGACTAACAAAGTGTTGAGAACAGGATACCATTGGCTAACTCTTTTTGCAGACTTGTACAAAACAGTGATGAGTTTCCATGAATGTTAGGTGTTTCAAGGTAAAAGATAACTTCTTCCATTACCTTTGCAGGATATTTCAGTACATGCACCTTTTCAGCAGTGGGGCCTTGACTTCATCGGAGAGATTCACCCTACATCATATGCACAACATAAATGGATCTTAATGGCCACCGACTACTTCACCAAATGGATCGAAGCGATCCCAACAAGGCAAGCAACGGATTTAGTAATTATTCAGTTTTTGGAGACTAACATTTTGTCTCATTTTGGTTCTCCTCATAAAATCATTACCAAAAATGATGCTGCATTCAAATCAAAGAGAATGGTTGAGTTCTTTGACAGGTACAAAATCAAATTGGGGCACTCAACTGCCTATTATCCACAAGGTAATGGTTTATCAAAATATTCTAATAAGTCTTTGATTAATTTCATAAAGAAGATTCTTGAGGCAAAAAAAAAGAATTGGCACAAAAGGTTAGTTAATGCTTTGTGGGCAGATAGGGTGAGTAGTAAGAAATATATAGGAATGTCCCATTTTCAGTTGGTTTATGGTGTAGACACTGTTTTTCCTACATCACTTGCAGTCTCGGTCATGAAATTGTTGCAAGAAGCAGGAAGTGAGGAAAATGATGTACATTGCCGAATCAATCAGATGATCCATCTTCATAAGACGAGAGATGAGGTATTTCAGAACACCTCAAAGCATGAGAAGATAAAGAAGGTGTATGAGCACAAGACCAAGGAGGATGATTTTAAGCTTGAAGATGTAGTCCTTCGGTGGGATGCAAGGAGCGAGGAAAAAGGGAAGCACAGAAAATTTGAAAACCTGTGGAAAGGGCCTTAAAATATCTCAAATTTTCGTGGACACCATGCTTTTATATTGAAGGATATGAATGGAGAAGAATGCTTAGGAGGACCAGTCAATGGTAGGCTGCTTAAGCATTATCTTTTCTGATGCATATTTCGGATTTCTCAATTCCATTGTAAATATCAGTTCAACTTTCTGCAAAGTGTGAAGCAAAGAATCACTGGAGCTTGAGCCCGAGGTGAAGGCAATAAAGTTTCATTGGTTTTATGTTGATTTCAAAGATAAATTAGTCAAATTCAAGTTAGTTTTCAATAAGTTTTCAGTCATTTTTAAGTCAGCCTTGAGTTCGTTTATTATAATAAGTTTTCAATATTTAGTTTGTTTTCAGCTTTTGACTCCATTCCCAATGGATAGGCACATGGTTTACGGTGTTCTTGACACCTCCAAGGAGTTGTCATCCCCCAGTTGGAGTAAATGTTAGTGTCAGTTTTTGCATCCTTTCACAAGTGATCAAATAAACTCTTTCATGTGATGTTAAGGGTCCCATTCTAAAATTTTTGTCATTCTGTTATGTCATCATGCAAAAATTTGGTCACTTGGTGTAGATTTAGGTTCTTTCTCACTCCTTTCAAGATTTTATAACTTACTGGCTCATTTTACCACCTTTTTTAGTGTACCATTAGTCATGAGTTGTCATCATCATTTCAGTCATTTTCATCATGGTTTCATTCAGTTAGAGTCTCCATTAGGTATTAGGGTTTCCAAGGTCATCAAATCACCATTTCATTGTAGAAAATCCTAGAAAATTAAGGAGTGCCAATAAAGAAGTTTCATCAGTAAGTTTGAATTGTAAATTTGATTTCATAGCAAAATGTAATTTTGTTTTTCCTAATTTGTAATAAATTCTCAAAATTCCAAGTAGCTACACACTCAAAGTTCCAGCAGCAGATAAGCCAAAGTTCCAAAAATTCAATCAGTGTTCCTAAGCCATCAAAAGATGAAGTTCAATGATCTAATTCAGAAATTAAAAGATAAAGAACAATGTAAGTCGATTTTAAGAAAGGAAAAGTGGGTCCCAATGTTGTTTAATGACATTTATCAAAGTATAAAGGCTCCCAAAGACCAAGAAGACATTCATTTGCATCTTCAAAGCATCGAGCCCTCAGCCTCCCAAGAAAAAACCGAGTTTTCCTTCAAAAATTCGAGTTATGGGCCATTTGCTGTGCTTTTTCTAGTTGCATGCTGCGCTTTTTCGATAGGCGCTGTGCTTTTTCCATAGGCGCTGTGCTTTTTCCAATTTATTGTTACACCTTTTCTCTATACGCTTTTCTTTTTGAAGAAGGGATAAATGGTCCCTAAACTTCATTTTAGAGGTTCTCATCATCAATTTAGGGTTTCTACAACTTTTTTCAAGTAAGTCGCATCTCCATAGCCCCTCCTTTAAGCTTGTGGTATCAATTTCATGGTGTATACCCTCCATTTCATTTTATGCCATGTTCTAAGAAATTGAAACCCTAGTTCATAATTTACAAATTTAATTAATCTCCCAATGACCCATTCACCTTCCCTACACCCTAACTCACTTTCCACTACCCATACATTTACTCATTTCCCATTCCCAAGCCCTATTTCCCAAACCCTACCACCCTAGTTGTGCTTTCCTAGGCAGCTAGACACCGCCATGTAATACAAATTTTATACCCTATTTCCCTAACTACTTCACCCTCCCATTACTTCCCTAAGCTCACTAATCCCTTCCTACATTCCCTCAAATTTTCCCTTACCCATCACAATCCTCTAACCCCACTATCCTACTCCCTTTCCCTTCCCCTTCCCCTTATTCCCTAGGGTTTTCAAAGACAAATTGAGCATAATGGAGGAGGAAAGAAACAAAATGAAGGAGGAAAGAAATGTCACAAAAGAAGACAATAAAACATATAACAAAGGAGGGAGGATTTTGTGAGTAGAGCCAACAGACACAAGAGAACTAATGGCATCACCCTTAGCGGTCAGATGTTTCCAGCATGTGGGTTGCATTTAATTCTGTGAGATGGTATAGAGAGTCCAAAGTCATCCTACTTTGACTAGGGTTTTCATCAGCAACCTCCAAAACAACCAAGTGACTATAGGAGGGGTGACCTTCACTATCTCCACTGATATCATTGCAGCAGCAACAAGGATACCCAATGTGGGAGAAAAGTGGTTTAAGACTAAGGATTGTTGGAAATATTGTCATTGATGGCAATGGAGGCAGCAAAGACAGAGACAGACAAAGAAGGCAGCAGATGCAAAGATAGGCAAAGAACAACAGCAGGTAATATGTACAGCGAAGGTAGAGGCAGAGGTTGAGCAGCAGAAGCAGCTAAGGCAGAGGCAGAGGCAGCGAATATAGATGCAGAGCTGTTATATTAGAGGCAGAGGCAGAGGCAGAGCCATTATCACAAGCAGAGGCAGAGCCATTTTTTAATTCCGAGATTCGCTACCCCAGCTGGAGGATACATAAACACAATTCCATGAATCGTATAACCCAAGTGGCAAGTATATATATATATATACAAACAAATTCCGAGAATCACCTCCCCCGCTGGAAGATACACTAAATATTGGAGCAGCAAAGTATATATATATATATAAATCTCATTCTGGGAATCATTACCCACGCTGGAGTATATATGCAGCGCATTACATATATTGCGCCTTATGCACAAAGGTCCAAAGCATATATATTAATCTATATGGAGCGCCTTTTTAACAAAGAATCAAAGTATCATAAGGTGGGACCCTCACCCAATCGCATCAGAGAATATAAGGGTAGCGGAACAGGTTATCAACAGAAAGTTGCGATTGCGATTGAAGCCCGGACCCGATGGGCATATAAACTGTGTCTTGATAGGTTTGAGTTCCGACTTAATCACATCGGCTCAAAGCTTATATATATATATATATATATATATATATATATATATATATATATATATATATATATATATATATATATATATATATATATATATATATGGAGCGCTTTGTGGAAAAAGAACCAAAGGTCTTAACAAAGGTATTAACGCTTGGTTTTAAAACAAACAAAGTTTTATATGGTGGGACCCTTTCCCAATCGCATCGGAGAAAAACTGTGCAGTGGAACATATCGACAAGAGTTCCGATTGAGTTCCGGACCCGATGGATATATGAAATATGATGCAAATGTATTTGAATTCCGGCCTAATCGCATCGGAGTATCGGAGTATGGGCATCGGAACATGCAAACGCAAGTTGCGATTGTGATTAATTGCAATCGAAAGATCTTAACAGTGGTCAATCGCATCGGAGTGAAAGCAGGGCAGCGGGACTTGCAACTAAAATTTGCGATTGCGATTGATCGCAATCGGAGTAATCGCATCGCATCGGAGCAAGGCAGCACAGTGGAGAAAGTTAATGAAGTGTGCGATTGCGATCAATCGCAATCGAAAATCGCTAGAGGAGTAGTATATCGCATCGGAAAATGTGGCAGGTGGGCCCGAAAGGGGTTTTTATATGTTTAAAAAAGTTTTATTATTTACGTCGAGAGTTGATTTAAGGCGTATTAAAAGGCAGTTTGTATGATTAAACTCTGTATAATTATGTTGAGAAATGAAATTGGTTTATATATATAAAAGGTGTTGTTATATATATAAAATGTTGTTGCGATTGTATTGAAATGTGCCGCGTGGTCTATGGACCCATGGGCCTCGGCTTAAGGTGGAGGGTGATTGTTAATGTAAAACGATTGTGATGTGTGCAATCGCATCGGGCCATAAAAACAAAAGTCGTGGCGTATGTATGTTCCACTTGCGGAATTCACCACATCAACAAGACACTTACTGTGTGTAAAGGGTTGGAACATGCCCAGATTTAAAGTCAGTAGTTGCATATATATATATATATATATAAGGCGCTGATATAAAAAGGCATAGTTACAAATGTATGGCATATGGTCGTTACCCTGCGACAGAGAATAAGGAAACAAACAGAGCCGAAAGGGACAAAGACACAGTCAAAGAAAAGATAAATGCACAACAATCCAAAAGGCTGAATGAGTTGAGCTGGAATTTTCATTGTAATTGAATGTAAATGTTTTTAATTGATTTATATTGTTGTGATGCATTGGCAAGTCTCCGAAAGAGAACAAATATCCCAATGTAATGTTAAATTGATACCTACAGTTATATTTATTGAATGAGCAGATAAAAGGAATGAGAAGATAGAAGCCAAAGAGTCATGACTGTTCACTCCCAATTCTTTGTGAAATACAAACAGTCATGTGAGGAAATCTATATATAATAATCAACTGGATATGCATAACAGAGGTTAGAGAAAGAAAATATAGAGAATGCAGAGTCTAGAAGAGTGAGGCAGAGAAGATTAAGAAAAGAAGAGCAGAAAGAGATGCTACATAGCAGAGCTGATATCTGAGGTAAATCAAAAAACATTAAGCTTGATAGCTGTTAGTTGTAGCTGACTGAGGTTGGAGCCTCCTGTAGGTTGGTGCCTGCAGAAAATTGAAGGGAGTTGGTGCTTCCTTGCAAGTTGTAGCTTGCATAATTGAGGTTGGAGCCTCCTGTAGGTTGGTGCCTGCAGAAAAACAGTAGTGAGAGGGAGTTGGAGCTTGCCTTTGCATCACAAAAATAATAAGATGTGGTTTTCTCCCTTTATGGGTTTCCACTTATATTTGGTGTCTCTGTGCATAATGTTTATGTGTTGATCTGATTTATATCGTCTGCTTAATACCTGCTGCTCTCATATTAAGTCTACTGCTATATTATATTAATACTTGCTGTTCACATTCTAAGATTACTCACATATTAAGTTGGACATGAAATGAAGGTGTAAATAAGGCTTAATTAAAATTATTAAAAGTCCATGAAGAGTTAAACTGATTCACCCCCCCCCCCCCCTCTCAGTTTAACTAAGGGTTCAACAATTGGTATCAGAGCAAGTTCCTTTGTACCAGTCTAACAACTGAAAGGAGATCCTAGGTTCCCAAGATGGCTAGTAAAGAAGGATGCTCAACCAATAAAGCCCCTTTTTTCACTGGTGCAAATTATGCTTTCTGGAAAATCAGAATGAGGACATACATAATGTCTCTAGGAATAGAAGTTTGGGGTGCTGTGGAATTAGGATATGCCCCAAAGGCATTTGACTCAGAGAAAGAATCCAAACAAGATTTTGTAGCTAACGCAAAAGCCATAAATACCATCTTGAATCGATTGTGTGAAGCAAAGTTGATCAAAGTAATGCACAAAGGCATTGCCAAAGAGATGTGGGATACTCTGGAGAACATCCATGAGGGAGACAAGAAAGTAAAGACTGCCAAACTTCAAATCTATAGAGCCTAGTTTGAGAACTTAAAAATGAATGATGATGAAGACATTGACAGTTTCTTCCTAAAAGTGGCAGAAATTGTTAACAATATGAAAGCTCTTGGAGAAACCACGCCAGAAAGAATAATTGTGCAAAAGATTCTAAGATCTCTTCCATCCAGGTTTAATCCCAAGGTGTCTTCAATAGAAGAAACAACTGATTGGGAGAACTTGACCATGAACCAGCTAGTTGGGAATTTAACAGCATATGAGATGAGGCTCCCAGAGAAGAAGCCAAGTACGAGGGGGGCAACCTTTAAAACAGAAAAGAAGAAAGAAGAAGAGGAAGACATATGCTCTTGCTCTGATGAAGAAGAGGAAAAATTTGTCAAGAAATTGGATAGAGGGTCAGGTAAATACAAAGGAAAACTTCCTTTCAAATGCTTTAACTATGGAAGAGTTGGACACTATGCTGCTAAGTGTCCTCACAAGAAAGTAAGGAATCAGGCTCAAGTTTCAGAGAAAAATAAATCAAAGAACTGGCAGAAAGGAAAGAAGTTCAGCAGAAAATCCTTCTATGCTCAACAAGACAGCAGTACATCTGAAGATTCAGATGAACCCTCAAGTGAAGAAGGAACCTCTGAATTCTTATTGACGGCCATAGAAGAACTTGAAGGACTCCTGCTAGAAGATGAAGAAGATGAAGGGGAAATCAACCTTGAGGGGGAGCTAAGAAGTGCCATGGAAAAGATTGACAGACTCAAACTGAAGTGCAGAAAACAAAAGGATATTCTTCTCAAGTAAAGAGAAGAACAAAATTCAGAAGTCCTCATGCAGCTGAAGGTAGAGCTTGAAGAAGCCAAGAAGATAGAAGACATGTTACTTCATAAAATCAAGGATAAAACCTGAGAACAAGAGAAGCTGGAAGAAGAAGTAGTATGTCTCAGGAAGAAACTAGAAAATTCTCAAAGGAAAGTAGTTATAAACTCTTCTCAAACAACAAGCTCTAGTAAGTTTAATGAAATTCTGGTTGCTCAAAGATCCCCTATGATAAAAACTGGAATAGGCTATGAAGGAGAATCAAGTAAAAGCAAAGAAAAGGTTGACAGAGAGATTATTTTTGTAAAAGAAAAGAAGAATGACGAAGCAGCTCAAACAATTCCTACAGAAGAAGAAACCTGTAATGAAAAAGATAGAGATCAGAAGAAACCATTAGTAATTAAGAATGTAATAAATACTAAGACAACAGAGAAAGGGGCATATGCCTCTAAATATGTCAAATTTGGAAGCCATCAAAGGAGATTCTTCCCTCCTATGAAGAATGCCACCTGTTATGTCTGCCACAAGCTGGGACACATTGCTACATATTGCCATGCAAGGAGGAGTAATTCAAACCAGCAAAAGATGCAAACATTGAAGAGACTGCCTCAATCAAACAAATGGAAAAGACAACCTTACACTAGGTATGCAAATAGTTTCTATGGTTATTGTTTTTATTGTAAGGAATTTGGCCATAAAATCATTGAGTGTAGAAAGTATGGACAAAGATTGATGTTCAACACCTCAAGAAGGTTTATGAATCAAAGAAATTTTGTTCATACTCACAATTCTGCAAAACTATGATCAAATGCTGTATATGCAATCAAGTTGGACATATGCCTTCAAAATGTCCTCTGAAGGGATGTGAATCATCATCTCACAAAAGATACCAAAAAAAATGATGCCTCCAGTGGAAAAAGAAGGAGAATAAGTGTGACTTGGCTCTAACTGCTCAAGACCTGAAAAGCCAATGGTATTTGGATAGTGGCTGCTCAAAACACATGACTGGAGACAGAAGCAAGTTTATAACTCTTGATGAAAATAAATCTGGCAATGTTACTTTTGGCAATGATAAATAAGGTAAAATCAAGGGAAAAGGCTCAGTCAGCATAGACAATGGCAGAGGAAAGGCCCAAGATGTACTATTTGTAGATGGGCTGAAAGAAAATTTACTAAGTGTCAGTTAGATGTGTGACAAAGGCTGTAAAGTTCTTTTTAGAGCACAAGATTGTGAAGTCAGATCAAGCACCACAGGTAAGACTCTACTCAAAGGAGTTCGAACAGAGAGTAATGTTTACATTGTGAAAGAGGAAGATGAAGCATGTCATCTTAGCAAACTAGAATAGTCATGGTTATGGCATAAAGTTTGGGACATCTAAGCTTCGATCACATAATCATACTAAGCAAGAAGAAAGCTGTCAGAGACATGCCAGAAATAAAGAGGCCTTCTAATACCATATGAAAATCATGTCAATTAGGCAAACAGAATCACAAATCCTTCAAGGCCAAAGATGAGTTATCAACAAGAAGACCTCTACAACTTGTGCACATGGACCTGTGCGGACCTGAAAGAATTAAAACACCAAGTGGAGAATCATACTTCATGCTGATAATAGATGATTTCTCCAGAATGACATGGGTTGCATTTCTCAAGAATAAATCGGAAGCTCTGGAAAAATTCAAAATATTCAAAGCTTTAGCAGAAAATCAGACAGGATGCAAGCTAAAATGCATTAGATCAGACAGAGGAGGTGAATTCACAGATTATGACTTTGCTGACCTATGCAAGGAACATGGCATAAAACAACAATTTACTATTGCAGGGACACCTCAGCAGAATGGAGTAGCAGAGAGACAAAACAGATATGTTCAACAAATTTCCAAAGCCATGATGCAAGAGAATAATATTACTCAAACCTTCTGGGCAGAAGCGGTGCACACAACAGTACATATCCTTAATAAAGCTCACTTAAGGCCAAGCAGTGACAAGACTCCCTATGAACTATGGCATGGAAAGCCAGCTTCAATCAAACATTTCAGAATCTTTGGAAGCAAGTGTTTACATAAATAATAATGATGAAAATCTTGGAAAATTTGATGCAAGAGAAAATGAAGGGATCTTTCTAGGATATGCTTCCAAAAGTAAAGGGTACAGGTGCTACAACAAGACCCTTCGAAAAATGGTAGAAAGTATTGATGTGAGATTTGATGAAGAATTTCCAAGCAATACACGAAATACAGACTGTTGCAGTCCATCAGACAACCATGAATAATAAAACCAAGATGATGAGGAAACAAGCAAGACAACAGAAGATACAGAGCTGAGTTCTAAAGCTCCCTCAAGATATACTCAGAAGAACCATCCTGAAGATCAGAACATTGGAGACAAGAGAGTAGGGGTCCAAACAAGAAGGCAGCTAACAGAACAAACTGAAGAGGTATACATAGCCATGTTGTCACAAATAGAGCCAAAGAAATTTGAAGAAGCCAGCAAGGACAAGTCTTGGGTAAATTCTATGAATGAATAATTGGACCAAATTGAGAAAAAAAATACCTGGGAATTAGTTCCTAGACCCACCGAGAAAAATGTCATAGGCTCAAAATGGGTATTCAAAAATAAAATGAATGAGCAAGGACCAGTAATCAGGAATAATGCCAGACTGGTCTGCAAAGGATATTCACAAATCGAAGGACTTGATTACGATGAGACATTTGCCCCTGTAGCCAGAATGGAAGCCATCATAATGTTTCTAGCCTTTGCTTGCTACCAAAACTTCAAAGTATATCAAATGGATGTGAAATCTGCATTTCTGAATGGAGATCTAGAAGAAGAAGTCTACATGGAACAACCAGAAGGCTTCTCATTAACAGACAAAGAAGACTATATATGTAGACTGAAGAAGGCTCTTTATGGACTGAAACAGGCTCCTCGTGCTTGGTACTCAAGACTAGATAAATATTTGCAAAAACAAGGCTTTAAGAGAGGTGGAGTAGACAACAATCTATACATAAAAGCCCAAGAAAATGAACTCCTGATTGTTGTAGTATATGTTGATGACATTATGTTTGGAAGCAACAGAGAAGAACTAGCAAAAGGGTTTGCTGATGAGATGAAAATAGAGTTTGAGATGTCTATGATTGGAGAGCTCAGTTTCTACTTAGGACTTCAAATTCAGAAAAAGAACACAGGTACATTCATCAAACAGAAAAAATACTTAAAAGAAATGTTGAAAAAATTCAAAATGGAGGACTGCAAACCTGTGTCAACTCCCATGATCACTGGATGCAAGCTATGTGCTGATGATGGGTCTGCAGATATAGATAAAAAACACTATAGATCCATGATAGGAAGTCTGTTGTATCTGACAGCATCAAGACCAGACATCATGCTAACAGTAGGACTAGTGGCTAGATATCAAGCAACACCTAAACAAAACCACCTTCTTGCAGTCAAAAGAATATTCAGATATGTACAAGGGACAACACAGTATGGGCTTTGGTATCCTAAAGGAAAAAGCTTCACGTTGACAACATACACAGATGTAGATTGGGCTAGCTGTGTGGATGACAGGAAAAGTACAAGTGGAGGTGCTTTCTATCTAGGAGAAAGTCTGGTGGCATGGTTAAGCAAGAAATAAACATCTATCTCTCTGTCTACAGCAGAAGCAGAATATATAGTAGTAGCAGCATGTTGTACACAAGTCATGTGGATGAAGCAAACCCTCCAAGACATGAAGGTAAGCATTGATGAACCTATCTCAATCAAATGTGATAATACAAGTGCTATAAGTATATCTAAAAATACTGTGCTTCACTCAAAAACTAAACATATCCCAATCAAGTATCATTTTCTCCGAGAACAAGTGGCTCAGAAGATAGTAAAACTGGAGTATGTACCAACAAAAGAACAGACAACAGATATATTTACTAAACCGCTTCCCATAGAACCATTTGAATATTTGAGAGACAGATTAGGGGTAGTATCTGTAGATGCTACTCTCTAATATGAAGAGAAAGCACAGTTTCAGGGGGAGAACAGAAACAAAAATATCATTCCCAGGGGGAGATCAACCAGCAAGGGAAGCATGAAAACAGGTCCTCAGGATCAAAAGGATTATGGCAAGAATACATTCAGCTTAAGAGAATCAATAAAAAGGAAAAAGGGTCAGTGGTGCAGCAGAAGAGTGGTGAACCGGATGTGAACCAAACATGGAAGAGTAGTGAACCCGATGTGAATCTAATCCAAGGGTTGAAGCAGTAGCGTACAAAATCAGAAAATTCCAGAGAGAGGAAATGCACGAAATATTGAAAAAGGATAAAATCACAGGATCAAATAATAGAAGATACACTAAGAATTCAAACCCCTTGCCATTGATGTCAAAGGGGGAGGAAGAGCAAGCAACAGGAGGAAGAACAGGCAAATAGAGAAAGTGTATTGCCACATAGAAAGTGTATTGCCATCAATGCCAAAGGGGGAGACTATTGGAAATATTGTCATTGATGGCAATGGAGGCAACAAAGACAGAGACATACAAAGAACAATAGCAGGTAATATGTACAGTGAAGGCAAAGGCAAAGGTCGAGCAGTAGAAGCAACTAAGGTAGAGGTAGAGGCAACAAATATAGATGCAGAGCCGTTATATCAGAGGCAGAGGCAGAGGCAGAGCCGTTATCACAAGCAGAGGAAGAGCCATTTTTTAATTCCGAGATTCGCTACCCCAGCTGGAGGATACATAAACACAATTCCGGGAATCGTATAACCCAAGTGGCAAGTATATATATATATATACAAAAAAATTCCGAGAATCACCTCCCCCGCTGGAAGATACACTAAAGATTGGAGCAGCAAAGTATATATATATATATATATATATATATATATATATATAAATCTCATTCCGGGAATAGTTACCCACGCTGGAGTATATATGCAGCGCATTACATATATTGTGCCTTATGCACAAAGGTCCAAAGCATATATATTAATCTATATGGAGTGCCTTTTTAACAAAGAATCAAAGTATCATAAGGTGGGACCCTCACCCAATCGCATCGCTGAATATAAGGGTAGAGGAACATGTTATCAACAGAAAGTTGCGATTGCGATTGAAGCCCGGACCCGATGGGCATATAAACTGTGTCTTGATAGGTTTGAGTTCTGGCTTAATCGCATCGGCTCAAAGCTTATATATATATTTATATGGAGCGCTTTGTGGACAAAGAACCAAAGGTCTTAACGCTTGGTTTTAAAACAAACAAAGTTTTATATGGTGGGACCCTTTCCCAATCGCATCGGAGAAAAACTGTGCAGCGGAACATATCGATAAGAGTTCCGATTGAGTTCCGGACCTGATGGATATATGAACTATGATGCAAATGTATTTTAATTCCGGCCTAATCGCATCGGAGTATTGGAGTATGGGCATCATAACATGAAAACATAAGTTGTGATTGCGATTAATCGCAATCGGAAGATCTTAACAGTGGTCAATCGCATCGAAGTGAAAGCAGGGCAGTGGGACTTGCAACTAAAAGTTGCGATTGCGATTGATCGCAATCGGAGTAATCACATTGCATCAAAGCAATCGCATCAGAGCAAGGCAGCACAACGGAGCAAGTTAATGAAGTTTGCGATTGCGATCAATCGCAATCGGAAATCACTGGAGGAGTAGTATATTGCATCGAAAAATGTGGCAGGTGGGCCCGAAAGGGGTTTTTATATGTTTAAACAGGTTTTATTATTTACGCCGAGAGTTGATTTAAGGCGTATTAAAAGGCAGTTTGTATGATTAAACTCTGTATAATTATGCTGAGAAATGAAATTGGGTTATATATATAAAACATTGTTGCGATTGTATTGAAATGTGCCGCGTGGTCTATGGACCCACGGGCCTCGGCTTAAGGTGGAGGGCGATTGTTAATGTAAAACGATTGCGATGTGTGCAATCGCATCGGGCCATAAAAACAAAAGCCGTGGTGTATGTATGTTCCGCTTGCGGAACTCACCACATCAACAAGACACTTACTGTGTGTAAAGGGTTGGAACGTGCCGAGATTTAAAGTCAGCAGTTGCATATATATATATATATATATATATATATATATATATATATATATATATATATATATATATATATATATATAAGGTGCTGATATAAAAAGCACAGCTACAAATGTATGGCATATGGTCGTTACCCTACGACAGAGAATAAGGAAACAAACAGAGCCGAAAGGGACAAAGACACAGTCAAAGAAAAGACAAATGCACAACAATCCAAAAGGATGAATGAGTTGAGCTGGAATTTTCATTGTAATTGAATGTAAATGTTTTTAGTTGATTTATATTGTTGTGATGCATTAGCAAGTCTCCGAAAGAGAAAAAATATCCCACTGTAATGTTAAATTGATACCTACAGTTATATTTATTGAATGAACAGATAAAAGGAATGAGAAGACAGAAGTCAAAGAGTCATGACTGTTCACTCCCAATTCTTTGTGAAATACAAACAGTCATGTGAGGAAATCTATATATAATAATCAACTGGATATGCATAACAGAGGTTAGAGAAAGCAAATATAGAGAATGTAGAGTCTAGAAGAGTTAGGCAGAGAAGATTAAGAAAAGAAGAGCGGAAAGAGATGCTACAGAACAGAGCTGATATCTGAGGTAAATCAGCAGACATTCAGCTTGATAGCTGTCAGTTGTAGCTGACTAAGGTTGAAGCCTCCTGTAGGTTGGTGCCTGCAGAAAATTGAAGGGAGTTGGTGCTTCCTTGCAAGTTGTAGCTTGTATAATTGAGGTTGGAGCCTCCTGTAGGTTGGTGCCTGCAGAAAAACAGTGGTGAGAGGGAGTTGGAGCTTGCCTTTGCATCACAACAATAATAAGATGTGGTTTTCTCCCTTTATGGGTTTCCACTTATATCTGGTGTCTCTGTGCATAATGTTTATGTGTTGATCTGATTTATATCGTCTGCTTAATACCTACTGCTCTCATATTTTTTTTTTCTATGTAAGCGTAATCTATTTATCAGCAAAAATATGTACATCAGGTCTCTTCCAGAACCATGCCCGAGTTAGAGGCATATTGAACAAAAGATGAGTTTTTGAGCACTGCCCTCCTCGAGGGAAACCAGTGCTGAGTGTTTTCCAAAAAATCCCACGCAGGGGAGGCTAATAGTTCGGAATATATATAGCATAATTAACAGAACCCAGAACCTAAACCTGAACAGAATAACAAACATGAACATTTTCATAATGACTGATAAAGACAGAGCAAAAAACCAGGAAAGGAGGGAGGCGCTACTTGTCAGGTGCTTCTTCAACGACCCTGCACCAGAGTTCATCCGGTTCGCCTTCAGCCGTGTACAGGTCCTCAGTTGAATGAATCACCTTCCGAGTAGCAGAGGGACCCTTCACCTCGCTCGCTTGATTTCCATTTCTCTGCTGCTTGCTCTCATTCCCATGATCCGGTTTTTCATTGAGCTGCTCGTCCTGTACATAACCAATGTAGATATTCATCTCGTGCGGCTCTGAGCTAGGTGGAACAGCTTCGCCTTGGCTGGCGCTATCCTGGTCGGCATTAACCTCCACGTCCTGCAAGTTCAACCCGCCCGCACTATGCCTCAGAGCTTGAGCATCCGCATTACTTCCAGCCCCCAAACCAGTATTAGGAATCACGTCCTGAGGAGTTTCTCGAAAGACAATCGTGACGGAGGCCGTGACTCTTGGACAATTTAGAGAGCTGTTGAAAGAGAAATGCATAGTTTGGGAATGAACAGAAGACTGCGGAGGTGTAGGGGAGCGAAAGCTTCGCCCATAACGAAGAAGACGACCCCTGTTTGCTCTGGAAGTGCTGTCGGAAGTAGGAGAAGTCTCAGCAGAGGTGCTGGAGGAGGTGGGGGAGCGCCTCATCTGTCGCCGAGAGGAACCTCTTCTGCACCTCATTCGGTGTCTAAGACGCGGCATGTTCTCTGTCAAATCTGCAGAGTGGGGGTGCGGGAGCAGGGCAGAAGCTTGGGGTGACTGCGAGGTCCAATTCACCGTGGCAAGCGTGCAAGTCCCGGAAATTGAGTAGTGGAGACTGTCACTAAGCTCCAAACAGCAGTGGAGCTTAGTTCGTTTGCCTGTGACAGTGCGCTCTAAAGAGAGCCTAATATCCAGGGAGAAGCAACTCGTTACAGGCCTGGGAAGACTGCTGGAGTTATGATCGCTCTCCATCCTGTTAACGAATAAACCCGTGCTACTGAAAACCTTCGGCATTAAACCATCATAAATTTGAGCAAACGACATGTCCAGGTCGCAGCATGTGGAATGGTCTCGAGGTTCGGAGGGTTGGTTGTTATGCGCGCCGGGCTGTAAATGCATTAAACTCTGCTCTCGTCTGTAGATGCGCCGAAGGACAATTGCAAGGCAGGTCGGCATATGGCTTCCCATAATGCCGCCGGACCATCCCATCACCTTAATGCTCCTCAGAACCACCCGCATCCGGGACCTGCTGCTCTCATATTAAGTCTACTGCTATATTATATTAATACTTGCTGTTCACATTCTAAGATTACTCACATATTAAGTTGGACATGAAATGAAGGTGTAAATTAGGATTAATGAAAATTATTAAAATTCCATGAAGAGTTAAACTGATTCATCCACCCCCCCCCCCCCCCCCTCTCAGTTTAACTAAGCGTTCAACAAGGATTTGGATGCCCATTTGTATGAGCCCTCAAGGCACCTTACAAAGAAAACATGAAAAAGGTCTTTCCTTTTGGTCAATTGTTGAACAAGTTTTCCCCCATGATGAAAATCATCATGAAATACTTCACTTGTGAGGACATATTTTCTATATTATACAGCTATCACATCAGGTTTCTTATGCATTTCACTAGGGTGAAATTTCTCAACCTCCCCTATTAGTTGTATAGAAGCATTGATAAAATGGCCTACATTGTGCAAAACAAATTATGAGCTTTAGATGAACAACCTATTCCATCACTTTCTGATTAAAATCATTGTCCTTCACCACCTTAATCAGTTGAACATATCATAGGAGAATTTCATAGAGGCAAATGTCTTCACTGCAGGTCCAAGTCAACCTGGTAGACCTATTCCACCAACAGCTTCAGTTCCTCACAGGAAGACTAGGCAAACTAGCAGAGCTACAATGAAAGAGGTAAAAGAGACCAAAGAGGCCAAAGAGGGAAAAGAGGTCAATTCCTACCAGAGGGGACCTACGCAAGTTTTTTCTCCACAGATTGTGGAAGGGGCCTTGCCTTCTTCATCAACAATGAAGGGAAATCAAAATCAGAAAGAGGTAGTTATTCAAGAAGAGGAAGACCTTCATGAGGAAGAAAGAGAGTTTGACTTGGTGGACTTGGATTTCCAAGATGATCATGAGGCCTCAAACCTAATCATCAAAGAGAAGGATTCCATAATCAAATAATTTTAGGAAAACATGGAAAGAGCATAATTTGACATATCTTTCCTTGAATAAGAAAACAAGTAGTTGAAAGACAATAAGGTACTCATAGAGTTAGAGCTGCTAAAGGCAAAGAGACAAGACACCAAAGGTAAAGCAGTGTTGGCACCTGATGAGTCTGACCATGGTGAGACTCAAAGCACCAAGAAAAGACCAAAAACAAGAGGTCTTAAGAGAGCTTTAGAGTAGGATAAACATGAGGCAGAGCATAACAGTTTTGAGGAAAAGATTGCAAAGGAAATTGATGATGATAGAGAGGTGTGGCTTGACAGAGTTAACATCGACCTTGAGAAGCTCCTCCATAATTCCAACAAGGAAAATTAGATGCTCAGACACATGGCCAACATATACATCACTAGAAACAAGATGTGTAACATCAGGATCAAGCAGTTGAAGGAGAAACACAAGCAAATCCTAATCAAGCATAAGGAGGAGGAAAAAAATTATATTATTGCTGATGCCTCATTGATTGCTTGAGACACCTCATCATAACTTCATCTACCAATTTTGAATAATTTTGTGCAAGTTTTCAAGTTTTTGGCATTTCTGCAAATTTTGACATACTTTTTGCATTGTCAGGCTGCAAAAAGCGCAGCGTGGCCCACACTGCGCTTTTTTGGAGGCCTACAAATGAAAAAATATTTGCATAATTGGATTCAGAGTGATGTCTACATGCATTTTTGACTATTGGCACTCAGAAAGCAGAGCTTTTGACATGTGGAAATGGCCAAAAACCTTTAAAAAATCACCTTTCTGCCTCCTTTTTTAGACCTTTGCTACGCTTTTGGAGCAGTATTGGGACATTCAATTTTTAAAGAGCTTCACTCAACCATTTTCAAATCTTGAGGACAGGTTTGAAAACTATAATGGAAGATATTTCCAATGAGCCATCTTGGGCCCAATTTGGACATTGGGAAGGCAGTCAAAACTCAGTTTTAAGGCCCACATTGCACTTTTTCCAAGCATGTTGCGCTTTTTGCAGTTTCCTGTTTTCTCCAGAATTTTCACAATTTCTCAGTTGATGGATTGATTCAATGAACTTTTACTGATGTAATGGTGAAATTTAAATGTAATTATATCATAAATAGTTACTAGGGGTAGATACATCTGTTAAATATGTAATTTTGGCCAAAGTGAATCAATTTCATGAATGATAGGGATGAGTTGGCTAACCTCCCTAATCACTAGGATTCCAGTTGAGCACTTTGGGGATCAGCTCCACAAGTCAGGTATTCGACCCCTGAGAGTGGGAGAAGTAGTTTTTGGTCTATATCTTTCATTTCCTTTCTCATTGCAATGGTTGGATCCTGTATAATTTGATCATTGAACACTATTTTAATCAGACTTTTGGCAAGAAATAACAGACTGAGTTGCAGCTATTTTGATGGGATACCTATAGTAATGTGATTTGACATTATTTCTTCTTATGTTTTGAAAATGTGTGAATGTATTGTGGTTTCATATTCATGCCATATCTTTATGTTATTGATTCCTAAGTCAGAAAGACAAAATACATTAGCTTATGCTTTATTTTTGAGGAATAGTTACAGTTTTGTTTAATCTTTATTCTTATTGAAAATAATTCATGTTGCCATGCTATTTTCTGAAACCCTAGCATTCTAAACCACTCCATCATATTCCTTAATGTGTTAAGCTACTTACCTACCTTGCCCCATTAGATCTCTACAATTCTGATCCTTGTTTTCCCTAACCTAGTTCTTCCCTGACCTATTCACCATCCAGCACCTCAAATTCAATCAACTAAACCCTATTGCTACTATGCCTAGCCTAAAATATCATTTATCCAGCCCTCTTGACTATGATATTGTGGAGATATCCCTCTCCTGCCTAGTAGGGTGTAATGAATAAAATAATATAAATAATGATTAATTAGTTAATTAGTAAGTAGGCTGAAAGGGCATGTCTGATAAGACATGACCTTTCGTGAAGATGCACCTGCATAGGTATATAAGCAGGCCTCATTTGTAACATTCAATCATCTCATTCTTCATATCTTTTATATAATAATATTTGTATCCTCATGGATATTTTCATATTCCAAGTATTCTGGAGTATTTTAACTTGAGAAGGAACTTTGTTTTCTTCATTTGATATCAGAGCAGTCGATCTTCTAGCCGCTTACGCTGCATAGAGCCACGCTCTCTGATCCAGGCCCTTGGCCATCAAAAATTCGTCAACGTTGTTGTCGTCGAAGCATTTCGTTAAACCTTGGGAGTTTCTCCACTGCTGTTACTGAATTCATCAGAGGCCCTTCGCCATATTTTTTTTTTTAAAGAAGAAGAAATAAGTTTAAAAAAAGGGGGACGTTGAAAAAAAAAAGTCAAAAAAGTCAAAAGATAAAAAAAAATACATTAAAAAAAAATTATATTGAAGAAAAAAAAGGAAAAAAAAGAAAAAAGCGACTTAAAAAAAAAACCTACAGCCACTATTCGGGCCAATAACGCCGAGACATACCCAAAACCATGGGTTATCATTTTGACACTGCTACTTCCCTGTCCACGCTTCCGCTAGACATCGTGTTCGTTTCATTGCCATGCTTCTACCATCCCGCATCCATTGCCAGCCACGGCCACCAAGAGATCGCTGCAAATTGACCTCAGACCAACGTCGTTGCTTTTCTGTAGCCCCTCCATCAGCTTTGCGGATCACTTCCTCTGTAGCATTCACTTCATTTGGTAGTCGACGTAGTCGATGTACTTGTTACGTCTAATAGTCGTCCTCATCGCCCACTGAAAAAAACACCATTGATCTACCATTTGATGATCCCTGACACCGCAACACTAGATCTTCTCAGTCACCCCTGCCACCGGTTATCATAGCACACTACCGCAATCTTCAACCAACCTCCACTGACGTCAAATCTCGTCTTACTATTGTGTCGATTTCGCTAATGTGTCAATTCCCCACTGTTGGGAAACCACACCCTCAACAACCGTTGCACATTCAAACGCAGATCCATTGCCAATTGAGTTTGAAACCACATTGTTCTCACCGTTGACCCTACCTACCAACCACCGTCTGGGTGTTATCTTGCAGTCACCATCGTTGCCTACAATCACAAACCACCTTTCTATAGACGTGACTCTCCAAATAAGATTTATGGTCTAAATAAAATTGGTATACATGTAATTAAAAAATAATGTTCTTTTAAGAATAATACTCGTCGTTGTTCAAGTAGTTTTTAACTATCTGCGATCAAAGATTCAAGAAATTAAAAAGTTGCATTAAGGAGAAAAGAATTGACTTTTATACTTGACTTTAAACATTGTGCCATACGTGGAAATTCAAAGAAGTAGGCTATTATATAAGTTCGGAAAGCCATTAAATAAAAGTGGGCAAAAGATTTCACATAACGGTCTTATTAGAAAGTATTTAGAGTTTCTAAGATGCAAGCATACTTCTATATAAAAGAAAAATATTATAAAAGTACATATAATGGAAAATATTAAAAAATAAAATTATTATAAAAAGTACATTTATAAGTAAAATAAAAGAGTTAAGATATTATATTGTTCAAAGACATTGAAGTGAAGGTAATCATAAGTGGATTATTTTATGAAATAAAAGATCACTTCATTTTAAAAAAAAAAACATTAGATATATAAGAGAAGTGAAGTGCACTTTATATATATAAAAGAGAAGTTTGAAGTACAAAGTGCAAAGGATTATTTAAATAAATAAATATTCAAAAGGTATTGATATATAAAAAGGGGAATACAATATCATATTCCAAAATTTGTTAATATATATAAACCCCGCAGTTAAAGTATTGTGGACAAAATTATCAGCGAAGTGAAATGGAAACTAGTAATGGAAGATTTCCTAAAAATTATAGTATGTGTGTCTATGCGCTAATTGAAATCAAAGGGTCACTTGTGGGAAAGGAAGTTCTCATATCTATCGATCTTACTCAAAAGAATAATTACGTTAGTACTGAATGTGCTAACCAATTATTGATCCCTAAATCAAATATAACTGAAACAAATTCATTTCACGCAAATGACAAACAATACGACATAGGGAATTTACACCTAAGTATTGGGGAGTATTCCTTTGTCTCGAAATTCACCGTTAAAACCTTATTTTGCAACAATAGTGATATAGTTCTGGGTTCGCTCTGGATGGAATCACTAGGGTCATTCATCCTTAATACGAAAAAGAAGTTTTTGACATTCTCCTACAAAAAGAAGAAAATAACGCTGCACGACGTTAACTTGAAGCCAAATTTAGTGATGCCTGAAGACATACAAGAAATTTCGAAGGTAATTTCTCAAGAAGGTAAAAAAGGTGATACAAAATATGCAAAAGGAAAATGAAAAAATCACCACTAACAAGAATGAAGAAGTTGCTCGCCTCAAGGACCACAAAGAAAAGTTACTAACACAAATTAAGAAGCTGAAGAAAGACAAGAAGTCATTAGAAAACAGGGTAGAACAAGTTTTTGAAAAGGAATCATCGAAACCTTCAAATATAGAAATTCAAATTGAAGAAAAAACGAGCATTGATCCAGTAAATGTCACAACTCAAGAAGAAGATAAGCAAGTTGTAGAAAATACAAACTTAGATGTTGCAGTTCAGACGAGGAACATTCTAAGTGAAGGTTCTTTAACCAACTCAATAACATCCTTGCCAGAAGAAAATCAATGAAGTCAAACCAAAAAAGTTCCCTATCGACATCCAAATCACGGGAGAAGACAACTCGACCGAGCTATGTATTCAAAATAGAAACAAGTTGATATTCGGAAGAATACTAATGTCAGTGCAATCCACTCAGGTGATAACAAGTCGTTACAAGTTCCTAGTCATCGCAAGAGTCCACAAAAGATTGATTTAGGATGGTCCGATCCATTCTCAGTGCGACAGTTTTGTTTGTCACTTAGAGGATCATATCAACTTGTATCGACAAGGATGACTACCCTGAGACGAGAAGACATTTGTAGCAGGACAAGAAATCAAGGCCTTTCATCAACAAGCTTTGAGGATAAAGCTTTTTGAGGAGGAAGGCAACGTAATGATTAAAATAATGTAAGTAATGATTAATTATTTAATTAGTAATTAGGTTGAAAGGGCATGTCTGATAAGGCATGAACTTTCGTGAAGAGGCACTTGCGTAGGTATATAAGCTGGCCTCATTTGTAACATTCAATCATCTCATTCTTCATATTTTTTATATAATAATATTTGTATCCTCATGGATATTTTCATATTCCAAGTATTCTGGATTATTTTAACTTGAGAAGTAACTTTGTTCGCTTCATAGGGCTAGCTACTTGGCAACAGATTGGTCTGTGGTTACCTTTGCTGGTCTCTTCTCAGTCTCGGAGATCCAGTGGAGTGATAACATGTTGGAAGCATTAGAGTTGTTTCTACTTGTGTTGATATGTGGTTTCATGTGTTTGAGGTGCCTTTATAAGTATTGGAGTTAGTTGGATGACTTTATGTTGTTGTTTCAGGAGTTGGAGATGCTTCTAAAAAGGTGTAGAGATGTTGTTTGAGGTGCAGGAGGTTCTTAGACAAGTTATCGTTGCTATTTGAGAAGTTGGAGGTGTTGGTCTTGGTGATGAGGTGGGCAGACTAGGGACTAATTTTCACTGTATTATTGTAGGAGTCCTTAGCCGATATCATCAGTTGCAGACTTGTTACAGAGGATTGGAGGTGTGTTTAGAAGATGATTAAGGTGTTCTTGAAATTTGGCGGTGATCTGGGCTGAGTTGGTTTGAGTTTTCCTTATATCTTCCCCAGTCGCATGAATGGTGAGTCATGGGAGCAGTTGAAACTTTACAATCATTGGCAGACATGCCTATGGGAGTGGTTGAGGAGCTCTAGTCAAATTTTACCAGTGTTGTGCATGCAAACGAGCTTTTTCAAGAGTTTTTCTCCACATTCCTCGTGCAACTCAACTAATTTTGGTATTATGGCAACATTCTTGATCAGAACTTTTCAACATATGGTTGGAAAAGTTATTTAGGCCTATAGAAGCTAATCAAAGTTGAAAATATGAAAATTCAAGTGGATTTAGTGGCTTGATCGAGTCATAGTTGAATCCAGATCCAATCGAGCATATGAATAGAGTTGTGAAGCCCAATAGTTATTTTTAATTATTGAGTTCAACATCTCATTTCATCCATATATTGGAGGAAGCTCAATGATAGTATGGTTAATGCACTCGATGTTTTGAGTGAGAGTGAGAGTGGAGAAGAGTATGCAAGATGTGTGAGGGTTGTATTGTAGAATTTCTGAAGTAGTTTTTAGGTGTTGCAGCAACGAGCTGAAGTATGTTTCAACCATCATCTTTCTGTAGTGAGTGAGAAGGTGAAGTGTGGATTGGTAGAAGTGTGTGAAGAGATTGTGTTTCAGTTTGTGGTCTATTTGGAGATTAGAGATTTGGTTTTTAATTGTGATTTGGTGATATGGTGTTGTAGTGCTCATGTTGAGAAGTTCTTGGTTCTAGTATGAAAATGTATGAAACTAGAACCACATAGAGAGGTGGAGTTGGGTGATTCCGACGAAATCAATATAAGTGAGAAATTTTATCAATCCAATTGTTGTTGGATAGTTCAGCAGAAACTAGGTGAGGCTCATTGGTCATTGTGACTTCCAACAGACTAGAGTCTATAGATTCGATTGATAGTTCAAGAGTAACCAGGCGAGGATCGTTGATCATGGTGGCCTTCAACGGATGGTAGTCCTTAGATCCGCATGAGAAAGTGTCTCCATTTTAGAGTAGCCATGCATATATCTATGTAAATATTTTTCTTGAAAAATAAAATATATTGAGCAGCGTAGCAACAATGGGTGGTTTTTTTTCCCTGGATAGGGTTTTCCACCAAGAATATTTATCTCCATTTGTTGAATATTTTCATGGTTTCCAGTTTATGTTTGATGCTCTAATCTCCGATTATGTGTTTGTGTTTGTGCATGGTTTAAAGAATAATAATTTGGAGAAAAGGTTTATAAGCGCTTTCACTACTGATTCACCCGCCCTCCCCCCCCTCCCCTCAATAGTGATCTAGTTTCTAACAATTGGTATCAGAGTGGGGCTCTTAGCTGTAGCTTGATCGCTAGAGAGTGGATCTTGGAGTTTTTGCCAATTTTTTGCAATTTTTTCAAAATGGATTCGAAAGGAATTCCAATGCTTCATAAAGGTAAATTTGTAACTTGGAGAGCGAATTTGGATTCATATTTTTTGTCTGTTGATGAGGATATTTTGTCATCAGTTGAGTATGGAATTAAATATGAATCTAATGGTTTGGTTAAATTTTTTTATTTTTAATAGTATTTCAAAATATGATAGCATGTATGCAACACACTCTGAGACTAAAAAAGAGATGTTGGACAGGTTGCAAAGCTTGTATTTTGGAGGAAAATTGCAGATTTCAGAAATGGATAAAAATGCAAAGGATTCTACTCTTATTGCATTGACAAATCAAGCCTCCTCACAATAATTAGATGAAGGCACTAGTGATAGGCAATATATATATATATATATATATATATATATATATATATATATATATATATATATATATATTGAGGAACAACAAGAAGATATCAGTAGCAAGGATGATGATAAATCCAATATGATGGCACCACAAGTAGAAATTTAAAGGCTCATGGTTGAAAATAAAAATCAATGAATGTTGTTGCAAATGTTTGATGAAAAGGAGTGTGAATTCAAAGAAGAAATTTCATATCTGGAAAATCAGCTGGAAGAAGGAAGAAAAATATAAAATGGAATGAGGAAGCAGTATAAGGAGTTGGAGGATGAATGCCAAAAATTGAAGGCTGAAGTAATTTCTGTAAGAAAAGAGTTAGATCAGTTAAGATCTAGTGCTCAAGCATCAACAAGAAAATATGAAAATTTTGTAGCAGCTAGTGGTAGCAAGAAAAAAGGAGAATCATCAGAAAAATCATCAACCATGCAAGAAACTTAAAAATAAGAAAAGAAGGAAAAGGAAGAAGAATAGAATTGGCAGATGTTATAACTGTGGAGTTCGTGGACATATAACAACAATTTGCAGTAATGGAGAGATCAAACTCTCTCATCAAAAGGAGTAGATAAAGGAGGATCCACATTAAGCCTGCATGCAAAGAGGATCTCCATCATTTATGTATAATAGTCCATTTTATGGTTATTGTTTCTCATGCAATGATTTTGGCCATAGGGATATTGACTGTAGGGCACATACAAGGAATACAAATCAGATTAACAAAATATATCAATTTATTCCTTAGTTCCTTAGCCACATTCGATGATTTTTGTGTGGCAATATTTTCCATAAGGCCAAGGATTGTAAGATTCCCATGTGTTACATGAGATTCAATTAGAAAGAGGAAAATATGCAATGCCAACCACACAAGAAGAAAAAGCATCAACATATAAAAGTTTGGAGGAGAAAAGAGCAACAAGGAAGTCCCACCAAAAGATGAGGCTTGGATGGTCTTAGGTGGAGCATATGGTTGCATCATGAGTTACATGTAGATTGTTATATGTGTAGCCATATATGGAATAATTCATGAAGATAAATATGCATATTGAGATATGCATCTGTTCAGGGGGAGTTCATGAGGTTTGACATGATTTTTCATTTCTAATCTATTTCTTTCCAATTTGATTATAGATTGGACCAACTATATTGTTACTAATGGTTTTTGGAGTAGTTGCATGTTGAGATTTTTTTGGAGATATGACAACGACGTGATTGTCTTATGTGCATGATCAAGGTGTGATGAAGGATCACACATTCAGGGGGAGCATTGTTTCTTCCTAATAGAGTTGTATATGATTGGCATTGTGTTCCTATGTATGACCATGCAGTGCATAAGCTTGACATTTATTTGAGTCAGTTTTTGATGTTGCTTCCATTGATATGACATTTGATGTGTTGGGATATTATCACTTATATATTCTATTTATAGATATATCATGTTGCTTCTCATGTGTTTGTGGATGGATGAGACATGAGGAGGATGATTGTTTTTTCTCATGATGTTTTGATGCATGTTGTTGATGAGATATTGTGCACACATGTGGATGAGTCATGATGATTTATATTTCTGCTCATATATGGAGTATACATTTGGTTTCCGATGATGTTTTACCGCTCATTGATTTGTTGCATGTGCCTCATTCATGATATGTTGTTCACCTATGTTGAGGAGGAGATGAGCTTATATTATTTATGGTGCTATATTGCAAAATCCTTTATTGATGTTGTTGGTGCATAGATTAGTTCTTTGTTATTGTTTCTCGATTGAAATACATGTATTGGTTCACATGCTACTAGTAATGCTATTACTGCCTATTGATGTGCTGCTCATGATTTGAGTTGATGATATATTATGTTGATGGTTTATGAGCCTCATGGTGATTAGGATATGTATTTGTTTCTACTTCTATGATATATTGCTATGTTTCTTCTATCAGTTGATTTCGTTGTTTATGCACATGTGGATCATGGTGGTGGTTGTTAGTGGTTATCATGATTTTGCTGTAGGATCTTCATTTTTGAGATGGTGATGACCAAGGTGTTGAGTGGCCATGCACTAGCATATGATGTCTCTAGTACTTCTATTGTTGTTGTTACACTTTGGCAGCTTATGTCATTGTTCATGGAGGCCTTATGTTTTGATGCACATGCCATGTATTGCATTTTTATTGTTGTTGCTATATGGAGTATATATCATTGCTCGTTGATACTTTATGCAACATTGAAATTTGTAATTTTCAAATAAATAATTGAATTATATCATGTAATTAGCATACTACATATATATATCAATATGGATTTATCACATATAGAAAATTAACAAAAAATATATATATTTTTAAAAAGTGAGTAAATTTTCTATTAAATGTGTGCCCGATCAATAAGGGCATCATCCTGTGCGTTCATATGGCTAAGTAGTGCCAATGACACGATTAAAAAATTACAAGATGTGTCAAAATTCAAATTATTCATGAAGCTATATATACAACAGTAACTACCTAGCAAGAGGCAAAATTTACTTAGCAACATAATTCAATGATAATTATCATTCTCTCCATTGGTTGGATTATAAAGGTACTTTTGTGGAATACAACAACCTCTTATTTTTATTTTAGTTTCATAATAAAAATTGGGGACCCTTTTGAATTTTTTTTTTGTTTAGCTTGAAAATCTCCTTTACAATCTCATTAGATTTTAATTGTTTGAATTATATTCTAGGCTAAGGGGTTGAATTTTTTTCCCTTTATTTAATAAAGTTTAGATTTCTTTTAATTTTATTTAATAATATAATATAACAAGGCCTTATGGCCCAAGAACCATTGTAGCTGAGAAACTAATAAAACTAATCATATTGTGTATATCACCTCGAAATGAAATAAATCCCGAATGATGGTAAACCCCAGATGTAAGTTCCCAAGAAATTATGAGCAGGCATACCCTACTAGCTTCTTCTGGGTAAGGTTTTATCCAGGTGAGGTTTCCTCCATAAAATTTTTCCTTTGGGAAAGATTCTCTCAAGTATAAATTTATTCACAGATATTCTCCTATTCCCGGGGCATACTTACCCCCCACAGAATTGTTGAGAAATCAATGCATGTAGTTATTAGGGTTATGATTCCTCTTTTATTGATAATTAGTTGTGATGTATGTTGGATTCTTTAATTATTTATTATGTTGTCTATCATCAAGCAATTACCAAAGCAAAAATGCATGAAGACCACAAGAACAAGAGACACAAGATGTAGGCACTCAGTAAGGGAAAAACCCCTCTCTAGGGGAAAACCAAGTCAAACTCTTCTTCAATAATCGAACCAAGTCAAAGTGAGACAATCATGGACTTTTAGACCTAGAAAAAGACCTACTCCAATCACCAAGTCAACCCTCCTTCCAAGTAGATAGATTTTTCCAAAGTCAATTCCTTTAAAACTACTTCAATTTGGAATTTCGACCCCCTTGCAACTTAGAATTCCAGAATTGTCGTTACTGCAGAAATTTGGGCCCCTGCAACTTGCCTAGAAACCCTAGAAAAATCACATGTGAGAGAGAGAGAGAGATGCCCCAAAAGCTTTGATTTTGTATTCCTTTGATTTCTTCTTCTTTTTCCTTGACTTCGCTCTAATTTTATTGCTCTTTTGTTGCAGATCAAACTTGTGAATGATGGATGCCAAATATGTTGAGATCCTATTCTATTTATATTGCCTCCACAACATCAAATTTCCCTAATATAGGCCGACTTATTCAAGGTAGGGCCAACTTGCTGAGGAGGTGACAAATGACTATTTTGACTCAAAAATTAATACAAAAGCCCAAGAAGGGTCTAATAAATAGGACAATGACTCTTATGACTCAAGATAAACCATAGAATCCTACAATAAAGGCTTTGACCTAATAAATAATTAAAATGAACATGAAATCCATGCTTGAAAATAATTTTTCTTTTTCTTCTTTTCAATTTTACAATAAATACATGATGATAAAATACAATAGCAGTGATGAAGACCAACCATAGCTAGAATTTCAACACTCCCTCTTAAATAGGGAGGTATTCATAATTAATAGGTACAAATATGTACTTAAATTACCATTGTTTATTGAAGAGTTACAACATACACAATGCTAGGGATACCCTAACTGCCAAGGTATCCACAATAGGGACTAAGGTGTCATCTAGGCATTTTCCAATATAGGTACCATAAGACTACATCCCTAGTATCCATCCAATAGGATACCATTTAGGCCTCCATACCCTAACACCAACCCTTGCAGGGATCTAGGTATCAACACTAAACCAATCTCCAACCGATACCCTCCCTCTGGGATCTAGAAACCAACTGAGATTTCAATACTAACCAGGACATGATGTCATCCCAATTAGCATCATACAAGCAGGTTTCTAGTACTTCATCTCTCCCTCTCAACCAAATTATAAATATCCACCAATTTGAGCATGCTCCTAAAATAAACTAAATTCTTGTTGGGAAGAGATTTTTTTAATACACCAACTACTTGTTCATCTGTTGGCATGTATTGTAGCTTCACTGTCCCATATTGAACCAAAATTCTAATGTAATGATAATTATTGTTGATATGCTTAGTCCTGGCATGGAAAATGAGGTCCTCAAACATATTTATGTTGCTTTAATTATCACAATTTATAATTATGGGATCCAAGGGTCCTTCAAACAAATATGATAGAAGTTTCCTTAACCAACCCTCTTCCTTTCCAACTTCAAAAGCAATAAAATATTCAACCTTATCACTACTGAAAGAAACCAAATCTGGTTTATGAATCATCTAAGAAATCATAGTGGATCCCATATTAAAATAACCATCAATAGTGATTCTTCCATCCTTCTCACTGCCACCCCAATCTGAATCTGTAAAACCTGTTAATTTGATCTCCTTTCTATCATTCTTTAGATATTGATGAATAGTCCCACAAATACCTCAAAATATGATTGGCAGCTATCCAATGATCATGACGTGGCTCCAACTAAAATTTACTTAGAAAATTCACTGCATAACATATAGCAGGTCTAGTATTCACAAAATACATCAATGAGTCAAACAACTGACTATAACATGTAGGATCAACAAGGCTAGAATCTAAAATTTTCAATTTCTTTAAATTTGTGATCATTGGAGTTTTCATTGGCTTATCCATCATACCAAAATTTTGTATAATCTTGATGATATACTTTCCTTTACCAAGATAGATTTCTCCCAGTTTATGCCAAACTTCCAAGCCCAAATAATAATGCATAAGTCCTAGATATTTCATTTCAAATTTTTTTGCCAACATCTTCTTGCATTCTTGAATTCTATGCTCTACACTTGTAATGAGTAAATAATCCACATATAATATAATAATCATCGGTTCATTCCTTACTAATTTTATGTAGAGATTTGGGTCTGCAAATCCTTTGAAAAATATAATCCTTAAAAGATGGGCATCCATTCTTGCATACCAAGCTCTAGGTGCTTGTTTCAAGCCTTATAGAGCTTTCTTCAACCTGCATACATGAGATTCCCTGCTATATATCTCAAAACATTTTGGTTGTTCATTTTACACTTCTTCATCTATGGTCCAAATTAAGAAATTTGTTTTGACATCCATCTTGTGGTTCTTCCATCCCATGGTCATTGCTAGTGTATCTGGATGTAGAAGAAAATGTTTCTTTGTAGTATACTCCTTCCTTTTGAGAGAAACCCCTTGCAACAAATATTGCTTTGCATATATCTATTCTCCCATCAATTTCATGTTTGATTTTGTAGATCCATTTAGATGTAACAACATACTTGTCACTAGGTCTAGGAATGATTTCCCAAACCTCATTCTTCATTATTGATTGATATTCTTCTTGCTTGGCTTTCTTCCATTCAACATGATGAGCAACTTGATCAAATATGGTTGGTTCTACTTCAATTATTTTTGACATATAATTTGCATATCCGGAGTACCTCTTTGTTTTCTTGTTTTTTCTAAAAATTATATTTTGTTTTTGCATGTCCTTCGGTATCTTAAATTGTGGATTTTAACTAATCTGTCCTCTTATTTACTTCGGGAATGATTGTAGATTAAATGGGTTCACTTGGTTCTCCTCCTTCTTGATCTATAGGTGATTTTTCATGTTGTTGTTCTTCTTTAAAGAGTGGGATGTCTTCTTCATCAGATTCAACGAGAATATATTTAGACTTCTTGTATGCAAGTTTTTCATCAAATATAACATATCTGCAAACTTCAATTATGTGAAATTATTTTATGTACATTTTATAAGCCTTTGATTAAAGGGTGTATCCAACAAAGATACCCTTTAAAATAGTAGAGTCCAACTTCTTTCTTTTATCTTTAGGAATGTGAATGCAGGAAGGGCATCCAAAAATACGGAGATGATCTACACATGGCTTATTTTACAAGAATGCTTCTTATAGTGTCATATTATCAAGCGTTTTATGAGGACTTCTATTTTGCATGTATAATATTTTTATTGTTGTTTCTCCCCATAATAATTTTGGAAGGTCATGATCAAATATCATGGTCATGATGCATTCTTAAATAGTCCTATTCTTCCATCCTGCTACTCCATTTTGTTCGGGATTATAGGGAACTATGAGCTCCATATTAATACTTGCTTTTTTGTAAGAGTTTATGATTTTATTAGATGTATATTCACCACCATTGTTAGATCTAAGAATATTTATCCTTATTTCTGTCAATTTCTCCACTTTTGATTTGAAATTCTTGAATTTTTTAAAAACTTCATCCTTAGTTTTGAGAATATAAATACAAGTCTTCCTAGAATAATCATCAGTGAAGGTCACATAGTCTAGATGACCTCCAAGACATTTATCTTCCATTTTTCCACATACATCAGAATGAATGAGGTCTAATACTTCCTTAGACCTTGAGTTACTGCTTCAAAATGGTTTCCTAGTATTCTTCCCCAAAGCACATACCTTACATACTCCTTCATGATTCTCCTTCAAGTTGTGGATGCCTTTTACCATTCTACTTAAATATGGAAATATTTTACAATGAAGGTGTCCATATCTTCTATGCAAAAGCCTAGAGGGACTAATATCCATGTGAACAAGAGCTTGAGGAGAGTTTTTAAAAATTATATATAACCTTCCTTCATGAATCCCAATAACCATTTCTTTTTCAATACTAGAGTCCCTTCCCCAAACAGGAACCTTGTGTTCTACAAAAGCAATCATATATCCTTTATCTTCTAGACAAGAAATATAAATTAAATTCTTTTTCAAACCTGGAACAAAGATAATGTCGTTGAAATGAAGCTTCCCACCAAATTCTATTTTCAACAAGGTAGATCCAAGACCTTTGACTGCATAGCTATTGTTATCTCCAATATCTATTGAATGAGATGATGATCCTTTTAATAAAGTTTGTAATTTTCCACTTTCTCTTTTCATGTGTCTTGAGGCTCCACTAGCAATAATCCATGTATTGTCATCATCAAATGTACATGTAAGTGTTGCTATGAATCATCCATTCTTGATTCTTCTAGATATATTGTAGATGATATTGAAATTATAGATTCTTGTAACTTTTAATAAATATTTAAGGGCCTTGAGTCCCATCTTAAAATAATTTTCCATTGATGAGAGACATATTCCTTGTGAGAGTGCTTTCCTTCCTTCAAATGATAGCCAACAAAGTGATCTTCAAATAGTCCTTCTTCACCTTAGCTCTAATACCATGTTGAGAAATCAATGCATGTAGTTATTACGGTTATGATTCCTCTTTTCTTGATAATTACTTGTGATGTGTGTTGGCTTCTTTACTTCTTTATTACGTTGTCTTTAATCAATCAATTATCAATTAAAAAATGCATAAATATCACAAGAAAAATAGACACAATATGTAAGCACTCAGTCAGGGAAAAACCCCTCTCTAGGGGAAAACCCAGTCAAACTCTTCTTCAATAATTGAACCAAGTGAAAGTGAGACAATCTAAGACCTTTATACCTAGATAAGGACCTCATCCGATCACCAAGTCAACCCTTCTTCCAAGTAGATATATTCTATCAAAGTCAACGAGAGTATATTCCTTCAAAACTGCTTCAATCCAGAATTTCACACCCCTTGCAACTCAAAATTTCAAACCTGCAGTTATTGTAGAAATTTTGTGTTGGGAAAAATACTGAGAGGGGGGGGGGAATCAGTATTTAGGACTTTATCAAACTTTTTACTTTTTCACTCTCTAAAACCCATACGCTACTTTGCTGAAGCCAACTAGCATATACACGCGGATATCCTTCATAAAACTCGCGTATACACAGAGATCTAATTATGCCATTAATTTTTCACTTATATCATTCTATCATTTATTCATTAGATGTTCAATAAACAGTAAACATGTGCAGTAAGAACAGAATAAACCATCACACATAAGCATCACACATGAACACCAGGATTTTAGGTGGAAACCCAAGTCGGGAGAAAACCACCGCTGCAGTTGCTCAGCCTTCAAAATTTATTATAGAGAAAACATCTTACAACATATGTGCTGGCGCAGCCTTGACCAGCACGCAGGCACCCACCTGCGCTCGTTTACCAGCCTCTCCTGGAAGGGAGCTCCAACCCCCCGACTCGTTTACCAGCCTCTCCTGGAAGGGAGCTACGACCCCCCGATCTCGTTTACCAGCCTCACCTGGAAGGGAGCTACAACCCCCTGACTGAAGGCTACAACCTTCAGCACCACCTTGGACCACGTTTCATCAATTTTTACACTGGATCCAACAACTTCAATAGAACACCACTTGCAGGCCACATTTCATCATATTTCCAGACTGGACCCTTTCCAAACTTTTAAGCACAAACATACATCACCAACAGATACTTAACAACACAGATCAGATAGCAGAAACACAGCAGAACATATAAGATATTTCATACCCTTTGCTTCAAAGAAACCTTGTTTTGCTGTTTTTTCCCTTTTCATCGACATTACGATACACGCCGCTCATTCACATAAACCCGCTGTGACACTTGTACAAATTAATAGCTAAATTCATCACAAGATACCGCTTAAACTTTCATCAAAGTCACAGACATATCTTCGCTTCCTCTGCGGTGAACTAGCGTATGGTTCTTCAGACATATAGGTCATTGCAATTCTTCAGAACAGATGCATCACAAAGATTTTACCCTTTACTTCAGACAGATGTTCGCCTGATCTCAGATCTAATCATTCCATAAACAGATCTAGCAAGTACAAATACATTTCAGATCTAGATACCCTTCTTCATCATTTTCTTCATTGGTGCATCATGCATTCAGATCTATCATTCAATTATAACCCTTTCCATTCAGATATACTTCAGAGAGAAGTATTCATTCAAGCTCAGACATCTTGCACCCACACTTCTGATTTGCACAATGAATTTCTTCTCTTTATATAGGTTTACCCTTTTTTCAATACCATGAGCCAAAACCACATTACTTCCGATGGTATTCCTGGACGGGGTCATTTAGACGAATCATTACCCAATACAATGGGTCAATACCATGGTGGTTACCCCTGGTTTTGCACTTTATGAGCGCTTTTTCCCATACGCGACTTGGAACGTTATTTCCCGCGTGCATACGCGACTTATCCTAGACAAATCCGCGTATGCCTTGAGACATACTCTTTTCAACATAGATCTAGTACATATTGAATTCCTTTCTTCATTACCTTCTGTACTCACTGTAGATACATCAGATTTAGTTCATCAAGACATATTCTATCAAGCACAACTTCATCAAGTAGGTTGCCATCATCTTCATCAATTGGGTTGCCATTCATGGACAACACTCTATCAAGTGGGTTGTTCATCAAGGACAACACTCAGCATCATATTGCCAACAAACATCATATCACATCAGATTTACATCATTTACCAAGTCCATCAAGTCAAGAATAACTTCATCAGGTGGTTTGCCATCAAGGACAACACATGTCAACATTCTCATGTCTTCATCTTCATTCAGTGGGTTGCCATCAAGGACAACACTCTGCATCAGATTACCAACAATCTCCCCCTTTGGACTTGATGGCAACCACGATGGTCTTTGATCACCACAACAGATAGACACCATGTCACTCTCCCCCTTTGACATCAAGGGCAAAGGGCGGATCAAAACCAACACACTCTCCCCCTTTTCTCCTCATGTAGAAGAAGCGTTCTGCAGATCTGATTATACTGAAGTGACCAAGCTCCCCCTGAGTTCATGCTGAATCTTCAAACATATTTTTCAATGAAGTACTTGACTCTATGAACTTCCTATCACCAAAGACTCATACTTACATCAAATATCCAACCAAGTGGATTTACATATGAGACTCAAGTACCCAACCAAGTGGGTTTACACATTTCAACTCAGCTACTCAACCAAGTGGGTTTACAAAATTTGACTCAGCTACCCAACCAAGTGGGTTTACAAATTTGACTCAGCTACCCAACCAAGTGGGTTTACAAATTTGACAAGTCCTTACATGACTAAATATTACAATTTTACATCATGGGTCTCAACAAGACCTTTTCATCAAATTAAAAATATGACCATTTATGACCAACACCAGAAAGTCCTCAAGAAAGAGAACATATTTCAGAACCATCATAATGCCAACAATGCATTATACTCAGCAAAGCTAATGCTCCCCCTGAATCTGTGCATCCAAGCATCCTTTCCATATGACTAAGGCTCCCCCTTAGTTTGTGCATCCTGAACACTTTCAACCAATCATCAAGGCATCTTTAAAACATCAGAGATTGAAACAGTATTATAAGAACTGGAACACCACCAGAGATACCAGAGATACCAATTAGTACTGCAGCTGTGCTGAAGAAAGCTGACCCTAAACAGAAATTTGTCAGCAATCAGACATACGCGGTTTTATGTGCATGAACTCGCGTATATACGCGACTGTGTTTCAGGAAATCCGCGTATCCAATACCATCTTCTATATTTTAACCAGATCTGATCCTTTGTGAGAAAAAGACAGTGTTCAGCTTCTTTCTGAGATATTTGAATGCTTCCCTAGATAGATAGAACAATGTAGTTGTGTCTTCAAGCGTCATCCAACGGTTGTAGCATAAGCACATTAGTAATCAAGCCTTCAGATTCTTTGCAGCATCAATACCATCTTTCCAAGAGAAATTATCATACCAGAACAACATCTTCAAATATGTGTCAATCATCCATGTAGTCCAATATCACCATGATCTTTAAGATTTAACATGAAGTAACATATGTAGGGAAAAGATCTCAACCATAGTAACAAACTCTGAATGCTCTATTCTTATTTCTGAATCAAATGACTTCCAACTCATCCATGTGTGAGCACCAAAGATACTTTTCAGCAAACAGGGCTCAAAAACTCATCATAATAAACCATATACCAAGTCATCATCATTTGAGCATGAGTATCACAATAACCAAAGAATAAGCAGTCATAGTGCCAACAATGTAATCATTAGTATTCAACCTGCTGCTCTCCCTGAACCAGTGCTCCTCCTTAACTTGTGCAACTTGAATACGTTCATCAGCAAGTCATCAGTAATAATCTCTGCATGAATTGTCCTTATCTCCGAATTATAAGACTTTCATCTCAGCAACAAATACTCTTCATCAAAAAGCAAACAGGACTCATCCATAATCTTCAACATAAGAAACCAAGTATCATATAATCATTATTTAGAACTGAGAAACTAAGCTGATACAGAGTCAATAATACAGTTATTAACAATCATACTGATGCTCCCCCTGAACCTCTGCTCCAGATCTTCAGCTATCATATAAATTCTCTTATCATCAATGAATACGCGACTGTGTCTGCTGGAACTCGCGTGTATACGCGACTTTTGTTCATCGAACCCGCGTATGGAAAGTGAAGCATAGAAATTTTTTCACATTCCTTCATCTCCCCCTGAACTTGTTCTTCCTGTACCTGTCTTCTTCATATCAGATGCTCTGTCAGAACTACATATAGCCAGAATAATCAAATCAACCATGAGAGACATCATACATTGCTCCCCCTGTGATGATACATTACTAAATCTCATAATGTATCCCACATCATTCCTGCAGTCAATCAGAGAAGTAAGCTTCAGAAGCGGATGACTGCAGTAGGGTCAATATTCCCTACGTTTCTGATCGGTCCTCCATATTTTTCCAGATTTGTTTGAACTTTCTATTTGTGTGCTGGAAGTTATCCAATTTCTCATATCTGTTCAACCTGCATTCCTTTTCTACATGTCCATACTTGTTACAAGAATAACATCTCATGTGTCTAGAGAAATAAGCATAAGAATCATAATGAGTATTTCTAATCTTCCTCCTTTTATAATCAGCTGCTTTATGTCCATACTTGTTACATGAAAAACAATATCCCTTGAAGAAACGAGAGTACCTTTCTATGTAGGATCTGTTTGTTTGAGGCTGAAATGATCTGCAATTTGCTGCAACATGCCCATAATTATGACATTTAAAGCATTCAACATTATTGACTGATTTCCTTTGAGATTTCATGATCGTTGGTTGACCTTTTGTTTCTTTCAACTCTTCAGGTTTTGCATTGACTTCCTTTGAATCTTTAGCACTTCCTTGTGAACTAGTTTCTCCTTTAACAGTTTCATGAAAAACAAGACCAAGTTTGATAGCGGGAGACCTTTGATTACTCAGAATATTGTCCAAAATCTTAGTACTATCTTGAAACCTCAAAAGTTTAACCTTTTCTTCTAATTTACCTTTGAGAATGTTTACCTCAACCTCCAAGGCTTGACATTGCTTCGTCATGCTTTCTTCTTTCCTTCTTCCATCTTCTACTTGATCTTTCAGATTTAGAATCTCTTCTTTCAACCAATTTTCTTTTTCTTCACATGTTTGTTGCAGCTCTTCATTCTTCTTATTTGAATTTTCCAGATCTTCTTTGAGAGAGATGATTTCTGCTTCAAGTCCTTCCTTTTCAAATGATTGTAGAGGTTCCTCATTCTTCTTACTTGATGCTTCAAGATCTGCTTGTAGAGAGATGATTCCAGCTTCAAGACCTTCATTCTTCTTGCTTGATTTTTCGAGATCTGCATTTAGATTGTTGATTTTGCTTCTAGACTTTTAATTCGATTAGATGCATAAGTATGAAACCTTTGATACTTGTCCACCTGTCCATTCAGCATTTCTATTTGTTCTTTCATTTGAGAGATCATCTCTTTGTAGATAGATTCTTGCTTATTAGAAGAACTTTGTATTTCTTCAACTTTAATCTTGAGAGCTTCTTCAAGATCCATAACTTTACTTTCACTATCTATACCATTGCTTGCACAAAGAAGATTACAAGGACCCCAATCACTACCTGATTCATCTTCTTCAATTTTTGCTATACATGTTTTCTGAGATATCTCCTTGCTTCGAGTAGCCTTCTTCTTTTGCTTCTTTGCCATGAGCACTTTTAGATCATGGTCAGAATCTTCTTCATCTTCACTGGATACTTCATCATCATCTTCATTTGCATAGAAAATCTTCCTCTTTTCAAATTGTTTCCCTTTACCATGTTTTTCTCTATAAGGACATTTAGCAGCATAGTGACCAACTTTTCCACACTCAAAACATTTGAAGGGAAGCTTACCTTTGAATCTTCCAGTACCTAGTTGGAGTTTTCTCACGAAATTCGCTTCTTCTTCTTCGGATATATAGTTGGATTCTTTGACAACTTCCTTTTCTTTTCCTTTTGCAGACGCCTTAAAAGCAGCTTCTTTGATTTGAGAAGGACCTCCTTGTCTCATTTCAAAAGCAGTCAGAATACCATGTAATTGAACAATAGTAAGAGTTTTAAGATCTTGCCTTTCTTCAATAGCTGAAACTTTAGAGTCAAATTTTGAAGTCAAGGATCTTAAGAATTTTTCCACCAGAGTAGTATCGGTTATGGTTTCACCCAAATTTCTCATTCGATTTACAATATCATCTAGATGAAGAAAGAAACTGTCAATACTTTCATCACTATGCATCCTTAAGTTTTCATATTCAATTCTGAGAGTTTGGAGTTTTGCACTTTTTACCTTTGTATATCCTTCATAGCTCAGAATGATTTTGTCCCATATTTCTTTTGCTGAATTTAGCTGCATCACTTTAGCAAATTCTGGTTCAGACCTGCTTCCTAATAAGACATTCATCGCTTTGAAGCATTGATTTCATACTTTTCTTTCAAACCCGCATCAGTAGGAATATGATCCGTGATATTGGTGGCCACCCACCTATTCCACTTGGCCCCCCACCATTGTCTCTTTCAGTTTTTCAGTTTCGGCATAACTTACTATTTTTAGCAGTTTTTCGGGTCCTGAACTTCCGGAGCCGTTTCGAGGCCCTAAACGACGTTTTTTGGGTCCTGAACTTCCGGAGACGTTCTGATAAAATTTGTCCCGACAACTGTAGTCCTCGGATAGAGCTTTCTAATGATGTATCATATGCGTCAAACGGAGATAGTATGCCAAAGTTACGTCCCTGGGAAGTTGAAACACCAATTTACCCAAACGGGGCCCATAGTTTTGGCGCTTCATCTCCTAGGGTTAGGTTTTTGGGATGTTTAGGGTTCTCGGAGATTCTTGAAGTATGCTACATGTCGGTAAAAATAGATGAGACCCTATTTTTTAGGACCCAGACTATTTTTAGACTGATCTCCTAAAAATATGGAAGTCAAATATTATTTACCCTTAATAATATTTTGACTATAAACAGCAGTTTACTCTCTTGGCGCACTTCAGTTTGAGTCATGGAGGTGGCTCATGCAACCGACACAAGGAATCACGTGGTTCCTAGGGTTTGATGGCATCTTGCATGGTTTACTTCAGTTAGACTTCAGTGGCAGAAGTTTTGGAGGAGTTAACGGGACAAATAGTGGAGTTGTGTTCTATTTATTTCAGTTGAACTAGTTGAGATTAGTTAACTAACTAATCAACTAGATATGAGTGGAGTGAATTAAATATTATTTAATTCATTAAATATTAACTCATTAGTCAACTCAAGAACACTTCAGTTCACTACAGTGCATGATCAGTTCAGTGGAGACCAGTGAAAGAGATAGATGAAAGGGTAGAGTTAGCTATCGGTTGTAACTATACTGTTGCTATTTGCAACACATAGATAGGTGGAGTAAGCTATGAGTATTGCAAAGTTTAGGCTGGTGGTTTATCTATATAAGGAGGCCATCACCTAGCATTAAAATACGCAATCAAGGTTGGCTATCAAGTGGCTAAGGATTGGAGCAAGTGATTTGCAAGATCTAGCTTGATAGTGTGTAGCATGGGAGGTAGTGCATGAGAGCTTGTAAAGAGTTTTTGTACTATGATTGTTACATGATTTCTCCATTATAATATACACAATAGCTGGGGGGTTTTCAGCTATAGGCTTTCCCCATACATACTGAGTTAATGTGTGATTGATTAGATGTGCGATTGCTTCTATATTATTTCCGCATGTGACAATTAATTGTAGAAGAAGGTTATGTGTTATGCATGCAATTCGAAATTGATGTATGATCGGGTTAAACTTCATTGAATAAGTGATTTATTCAGCTAATTTCTACATGGTATCGGAGCGAAGTTAATTGTCGAAGTCTATTACGGTGATTGCAAACTTATTTCCTCGGACAGAGTCTGCATGCGGGCCAGGTAGCCTCAGGAATATTCATCCTTCTTTGTAAGGTGAAAGATCTGGTGAATGCCCTTGCAGTCAATCTCTGATTTGGAAATAATTTGTTTTCAAGTGTAGATCGGAAGCGATAGAGCTTGGAGCTTGGAATTCGAATTTTGCAGAAGGTTGGTTTTCTTGGTGCCGGTGTTGAAAGATGTCTTCTTTCAACGGTTTGCGACTCGAATATGCTCTTGAAGGCAGTTCGAATTATGTTGCATGGAAGGATCGCATGGAAGCAGTGTTAGAAGATAATGGTCTGAAGGAGTTCGTGGATGCGGATGTCCCAAAGCCCACTGATGCGGCTTTGGTCGATGCATGGCAAAAGAAGATCACGAAATGTCGAAGGATCCTGTTGGAGGGCGTCAAGGATCATATTGTATCCAGCCTGCATGGAAAGGCTACTCCATATTTAATGTGGAAAGCTTTGACGGATCTATTCCAGAGTAAGAGCGACCAAAGGAAGCTGGCGCTCAAAGATAAGCTCGGGAACATCAAGATGGAGAAGGGCGACAGTATCGCTAAATACCTCACGAAGTTCACTCAATGCAGAGATGAACTGGGAAGTGTGGGGGTGGTTGTCAAAGTTTCACTGATTGCATGCTTAGTTTCAAGTATGCTGGGATCGGTGTGGTTCTTGGACAGCGGTGCGTCATTTCATATGACGGGAGATCGGGAGTTGTTCTCGGATCTGGAGGACAAGGATTTGGGTATGCACATCGAGATGGGCGATGACGGTAGATACAGTGCGACTGGTATCGGTACCGTATCCTTTCAGAGGGAGTCTGGTAAACCCTTTGTCTTAAAGGATGTCATGCATGTACCTGGATTGAAGAAGAACATGATTTCAGTAGCGATGTTGGAGGATAAGGGGTATGATGTGGTCTTCAGCGAAGGAAAAGCCTTCCTGCGCAGTAAGACTACTGGAGAGACCCGAAAGATAGGGGTTCGAACTCAGAACCTTTATCAGTTGCAGGTAGATGACTGCGCAGCTATGGCATGCAAGGCGGGAGAAGTGGTGAGCCGGGATGATGAGGGCGAACTATGGCACGGGAGATTGGGCCATCTTCACCATGGAGCTTTGAAGATTCTGCAGCAGATTTCTACTGGACTTCCTAAGGGCACTCTTGCGCAGTCAGATCAGTGCAAGGGGTGTACTTTAGGGAAGTATGTGAAAGCCACCTTTTACGAGAAGGATAGTCGCGCCACGACGATCCTTGAGAGAGTTCACACAGACGTGTGTGGTCCTTTCTCAGTTGCTTCGACAGCAAAGCACAGGTATTATGTGATATTTGTTGATGATTTCTCTCGAAATTGCTGGATCTTCTTCATGCAGAAGAAGAGCGATACATTCGCGAAGTTCTGTGAGTTTAAAGCACTGGTCGAGAAGGAGTCGAGGAAGAAGGTGATTGCTCTAAGGAGTGATAACGGTGGTGAATTCATCTCGACTGAATTCAAGGAGTTCTGCAGTGCAGAAGGGATTCGGAGAGAGCTCATCGCACCCCATAACCCACAGCAGAACGGGGTGGCTGAGCGGAAGAACAGAACGATCGTGGGTGCTGCACGGGCGATGTTGCATGATCGGGGCCTACCCCTTCACTTGTGGGCTGAGGCATGCAATACAGCAGTGTATGTGCAGAACCGTTGTCCTCACAAGGTTCTTGGCATGAGTACACCAGAGGAGGCTTATTCTGGCAAGAGGCCCGATATTTCCCATTTGCGGATTTTTGGTTCTCCTGTCTACATGCATGTGACGAAGGATGCGAGAAGGAAGCTGGATCCAACTGCTGAGGTTGGAATATTTGTGAGGTACACTGATACACCTCACAACTATCGGGTGTATGTGCCAGACAGTCGCAAGACTGTTGTGCGACGGGATATAAAATTCCAGGAGGAGAAAGCCATGCAGTGTTCGCTTGAGAGGGAGCTACACTTGCATGCAGATGAGGAGCTGTTAGTTCCTAAGGAGGAGCTTCCGGATGTGGATCAGCCACAAGAGGAGGTTCAGGAGGTGGAAGAAACCACCCAGGTAGCGCCAACCATCAGAGGGCACATGCGCACTACAGAAGCTGAGCGACTGGCTCGGGATGCAGAGAAGGTTGTAGGACCACCTACAACACAGCGCAGACAGAGACAGTCACCAGATCAGTACACTGGATACATGGCTCTTGTGAGTCAATGTGTTGTGACGGAGCCATCCTCTTTTGAGGAAGCTGTGGAGGAACCCGCATGGGTTGATGCCATGATCGAAGAATATGATTCGATCATCGGGAACAGTGCATGGGAGATTGTCCCAAGACCGGTTGGGAAATCAGTTGTAGGTTCGCGATGGATCTACAAGGTGAAGCAGGCGGCTGACGGGAGTGTGGAGAAGTACAAGGCGAGATTTGTCGCCCGTGGCTTCTCACAGATCGAGGGGGTTGACTATGAGGAGACTTTTGCACCTGTCGCAAGGTACTCTTCCATACGGACGATCCTTGCTCTCTCAGCGCAGATGGGGTGGCACATTCATCAGATGGATGTGAAGACTGCGTTCCTCGATGGAGTTATTGAGGAAGAGGTGTACATAGAGCAGCCTGAAGGTTTTGAGATCTTCAGCAGTGAGTCGCATGTGTGCCGACTCAAGAGAGCACTGTATGGGCTGAAGGAAGCACCTCGTGCTTGGTACACTCGGATAGACAGCTACTTCACCGGGCTTGGATTCTCCAAGAGTGAGGCGGATCCAAACCTGTACCAGATTGTGGTGGAGGGAAAGCTGTTGATCATCGTACTGTATGTAGATGATCTGATTTTGACTGGCGACGAGCAGTTGATACTTTCATGCAAGGAGGATCTTGCACGAGAGTTTGAGATGAAGGACCTGGGCATCCTTCATTATTTCCTGGGATTGGAGATTTGGCAGCGCAGTGGAGGACTGTTTGTTTCTCAGGGCAAGTATGCCCAGGAGATTCTAGAGAGGTTCAACATGCAAGGCTGCAAGCCTGTTGATACCCCTCTTCCTGGAGGTTGGAGGAAGGGAGATGCTACTTCGGAGGAGGTAGTGGATGCCTCTGTCTATCGACAGTTGGTGGGGTCGTTGATGTATCTGGTCAATACTCGACCCGATATATGCTATGCAGTTAACCAGCTTTCGCAAGCTATGGTTAAGCCTACCAAGTTCTTTTGGAAGGCGGGCAAGCATGTATTGCGCTATATCAGAGGCACATCGGGATATGGTCTATGGTACAGACAGGAGGATGGAGTGAAGCTTTCTGGTTTCACTGATGCAGATTGGGCAGGGAGCCCAACAGACCGGAAGAGCACTTTTGGAGGAGTTTTCAGCATTGGGTCGACAGCAGTTTCCTGGTACAGCAGGAAGCAGAGATCCGTGGCACTCAGTTCAGCAGAGGCCGAGTACATGGCAGCAAGCTTGGCTGCATGTGAGGCTATTTGGATGAGGAAGATCCTCGCGGGTTTGTTCAGGTTGCATTTGGAGCCTACAGTGATCTACTGTGATAACCAGAGCTGCATCAAGCTCTCGGCTAATCCAGTTTTTCATGATAGGTCCAAACATATCGACATCAGGTACCATCACATCAGAGATTGTGTTCGGCGGAGGATCATGATGCTTTCATATGTTCCCACGGAGGATCAGGATGCCGACATCCTGACGAAGGCGCTCACCAGGAGCAAGTTCGAATTCCACAGAGGCAGGATAGGGATTGCAGATAATCCATATCTTGCTGAGAGGGAGTGTTGAGAATGCGGCAAGATGATGGAGCTTAGTGAAATGAAGTCGCCTTCACTAAGTGGGCCCGCAGGCAAATTCTGGCGCAAAGTCTATTTTTAGACTATGTCTATTTTTAGACATACGGAGCATAATTTGGGAATTATACTTGGAGATTCTTGAAGTATGCTACATGTTGGTAAAAATAGATGAGACCCTATTTTTTAGGACCCAGGCTATTTTTAGACTGATCTCCTAAAAATATGGAAGTCAAATATTATTTACCCTTAATAATATTTTGACTATAAACAGCAGTTTACTCTCTTGGCGCACTTCGGTTTGAGTCATGGAGGTGGCTCATGCAACTGACACAAGGAATCACGTGGTTCCTAGGGTTTGATGGCATCTTGCATGGTTGGCTTCAGTTAGACTTCAGTGGCAGAAGTTTTGGAGGAGTTAACGGGACAGATAGTGGAGTTGTGTTTTGTTTGTTTTAGTTGAACTAGTTGGGATTAGTTAAACTAACTAATCAACTAGATATGAGTGGAGTAAATTAAATAATATTTAATTTACTAAATATTAACTCATTAGTCAACTCAAGAACACTTCAGTTCACTACAGTGCATGATCAGTTCAGTGAAGACCAGTGAAAGAGATAGATGAAAGGGTAGAGTTTGCTATCAGTTGTAACTATACTGTTGCTATTTGCAACACATAGATAGGTGGAGTAAGCTATGAGTATTGCAAAGTTTAGGCTGGTGGTTTATCTATATAAGGAGGCCATCACCTAGCATTAAAATACGCAATCAAGGTTGGCTATCAAGTGGCTAAGGATTGGAGCGAGTGATTTGCTAGATCTAGCTTGATAGTGTGTAGCATGGGAGGTAGTGCATGAGAGCTTGTGAAGAGTTTTTGTACTTGTTTGGTTACTTGATTTCTCCATTATAATATACACAATAGCTCCGGGGTTTTCAGCTATAGGCTTTCCCCCATACATACTGAGTTAATGTGTGATTGAATTGATGTGAGATTGCTTCTGTTATTTCCGCATGTGACAATTAATTGTAGAAGAAGGTTATGTGTTATGTATGCAATTAGAAATTGATATATGACCAGGTTAATCTTCAGTGAATAAGTGATTTATTCAGCTAATTTCTACGA